>JADAQX010000173.1:0-75204 GCA_015476325.1 Cardiosporidium cionae | reverse complement strand
ATAAACTATAACTGTTTTAATGAGCCATTCGCAGTTTCACCGTATAAAAGCTTATACTTAGACATGCATGGCTTAATCTTTAAGACAAGCATATGACTACTGGCAGGATCAACCAGGTTACTATGTTCTGAAATATCAGAAATTCTTCTTTCTTTCATAATCTTTATTAAAGAGATATATATATAAATATAGAAATAAATAATATTCTTACAAAGATTAGAAAAAATAACAAGAAATTAATGATATCCCATTTCATATTTTATGTGGTTAATTTGAAACAACCAATTTTGCAATCGAAAAACAATTATCTAAAAATGTTAGATAGAGTTCGCTTTTCATTAGCAATAATATTTTACTTATACGAATAAAGTTCAATAAATTGTGCTAACAAAAACACATTATTAATGCTTCATTCAGTATACTTTGTTTTACCGTATTTGTTCAGCAATCACATTCTTTTTGTTTTCTTGAGTCATTTCTCATTAAATCCACTTCAGTTCTACTGAATTAGAAATAATAATGTTGACTGAATACAAAAAAGAACATTGCATACATTATTATTGATAAGTATATATCTTCTTCTCTTAAAAACTATTTTACTACATTAAGTAAGATAGTTGTAAGTTAATTGATATCGTATCAAAATAATGTTATGCGCTTATTTGTTACCATGCTTTTACATTGTATACTCATACAACTCCTTTCATTTTATCGCAAGTCTGATCACACTTCTGTAATCACTGCTCTTTCTGACAATACACTTGAATCAGTTACAACCTTTCTCATCCCGAGGTTAGGCTATACTAAACTCAAAACTCGTCTACAAACTTATTTGGCTCCCGCGTCATGCCCTCAACAAGTATAACGCGCATTGTCTCAGTACTTTAAACAAACTTGTCAGAAGCTCGCGTAACTTGAGCGACGATTGCCGCGGCGGCGTCAACTCATTCACTTAAACTCATGCTGACCCATTCGTACTCACGCAGAGCATACTTGCTTTACTGATTGATGATCGTCAACACGTTCGAAATGGCAAGCAACAACAGCCCTGCCATGCTGACTATGTGCTACTTTGAGTACCTTCTCAGCGGCTGTCTATTGATTGCTTCTCCCATGCCCCTAATCCGTTTGATGGAATATTTCAACGACCAACTCTCGGAGCCTATTCCCGCAGGAGCTCCCAAATACTTTCTTATTTTTCCAAGTGCATACTTTGCTAGTTTCTTCTCCTTTCTCAATTTTTCGTTGCATGTCAATATATCAAATACACTTTAATTCGTTTGCCTTAACGTGCATTCTTTCTCATATGAAGAACGTTAATGGTTCACCCAAATTTTTATTCAAGTTTTGTAAGCAGTGTAAGAAGAGTTCTACGTGCGAGGTAGCGAAAGAACTGAATTTATTCGTGAATTTAGCGACTGTTAATATTTTGTCAAGGTGCAGGAATTATAGCATGGGGAGTAAAAAATTATCGTAGTAATCACCTTATTCCTCTAACTAGAAAACTCGTAGCCGTTCTATGATACTGATTTATGAATCTGCTTCGATAACATCTGGGGCATTGCATCACATTGAGTTTATTTGAGAATGATATGTTACACCCTTACAATACATGCTCATAAGACTGCATATATCACTTTAAAGTGCTTAGTTACAATAATATGAATTCTCCCTGGAGAGTATTTCTCCGAGCGTTGATTCTCTGTAATTATTATTTCGTTTTTGAAGATGGAGAGCGTAGATATAGTTATACAATACGTAGCTCACGTGGTCTATTCGTTTCCTTAATTGTATTTCACTAAAAGTAAAAAAAGATTGAAAACGGGACCTTTTAGCTCAAAATTCATTGGTAGGCTTTGCTAACTACTCAACACCAATTATATATGAATCTGGTAGTCTCAATATTCGTCGCTCATTCTCTCCTGATATCTGAAGTTATGATTAAGTAATTTTTTCGTCGATCTCACTTCAGTTCATCAGAGTTCTAACTGTGTAAATCAAGTTCGAATTAATAGTGTAGAATAAGTGAACTGATTGATTTAGGGAGAATTATGAACAAAAAACCTTTGCATCGTTTTCTTCAAAATATCCCTTCGCCTGAAGCTTTACAAGTGTAGATTCAAAGGTAACCCTTTTTTTTGCCTCATATGCCTTGTATAAAAATATTTTCACTCGGTTTGTGCATCCTGCTGGTAAAAAGTGTTCTTTTGTTTCACACAAGAAGCAATAAAGTGAAAAGAAAAATAGGATTAAAACGTTGAGGAGTCAATATCTAACAAATACCCCTATTATTCCAAAAAAACGGAAAAATTTGCCGAGACAATAAATCAATTATTTTGTCTATTGCTGCATCTGCAAGCAACCAAGTACACTGGGCATTTCAGAAAACGAATGCTACATACCAACTAATACTATAAAAATATAGTTTAGGCCGGCTGTAAGAAGTTTTGTTAGTCAACGATGATCAAGAAGTACGCAGCTATGTATTATGATTATATTGGTGTGAAGTGAGTGTAAATTCGCACGTAGCATGTAAAGAGTAATATTTGATAACAACAGAACGTATTGCTAGTAGAAGACTTTTTCTACACAAGATCGACCATCACAAGAAATATTTAAATTGTCAGTTGAAAAAAAATATACAAATCCCGTTGGTAAACTGAATATAAAATTTAATTCTAATAATGAAATTAAACATTCTTAACTCATTACGCATAAATATATAAATTAAAAATTAAAAGAAGCTAACTTAAGAAAGAAAGAACTAACTACTTCTGATTCTCCCTCTCTCTCTCTCCTATTATTTTGTTTCGGAGTCGTAAGTAAGTTTATCGCTCATCGATGTCGTCTGTACTCCCATGCACTCAAACACATTCTAACTCGCTTCGCGCTCCCTTGTTACTCTTTAAAGTAAATACAGATTACGAAGTTACCACAAACTTCTTTCATAAGCTACGCATAATGTACTAAGAAGTTACCCGTGTTACTATCTACAATTCTATGTTTGTTACAATTTCCTTTCTGATGTGAAAGTAGAAATAGTTTAGATCTCCTAAGTTACATAGAATTAGCGAATTATATAAAGAAGCTTCTATGTTTGATTGAGAGTTGATTTGTACGTGCTGCAATAAATAAGCAATTGAAAAGAATTTACGACAAACAACACAAGCCAGCAACGAAGAAATTTAAGAACGAGTAAGCTATAGTTATCTGAAAATATATGAGCTAGGGGAATATCGAGTGATGAAACAGGCGAAGATAAAGTTATAGTAAAATTGTTGAATTAAAATATATATTCCTCCCTAATTTAGTACAAACATTTGTCACTAGAAAAGACTAGAATAAAAAGACTAATTCGACTCTCCCCCCCTCCAGTTCCGATTCTGTATTTACTTCCATGAGTATATTCGTGGTCGCTCGTGAGACGTCAGTTGTAATCGTGCGCATTCAAATACAGACCTAATCGACTCGTACTCTACTTCCCAATACTAATCGGATCGTTCACTTAATTCCTACTTCTACTACTCCTATCTTCGCAACTACTTCCCATATGAGTACTATTTAATTTCTAACACCTATCATAAATATTATATCATTCTTATGCCTACAATACTTACACGCAGTACAATTACCTCTTCTATATATTAATTATATCATTCACCTTACAATAACCTATCCTAATATTAATTATCATTCTTCTATCTATACTACTTACAGAACTAAAATAGTGTTGAATTGACGCAAAAATGAAATAAATAATCTCTTGTATTTTTCAAATGATAGGTGTTTCTATTCCATATGCAAGCAATGAGAGCGATGATGCGGCCACAGTTTCTTTCACTTTCATGGGATAGATTCCGTCAATTCATTGTTTATGCGAGTCGCTAAAATATAGTTAAAATGTTTTTAATTTTGATGGATTTCTTTTTCTTTCCATTACGAAGATGTTAGAGCTAGGAATTCCAGCACTGAAAAGTGCTCTCATTTTAATAAAAACTCGGAAACTATATTTCATTGTGAATATACCTACAATCTCCTTTCCTAACGGATATCGTGGAGAGAGAGGCAATTAAAGCAAGGAAACTGCCATTCCCAGGAACAAGAGCGATTAGATTTGTCTAGTGAAGATGCCTTCAGTATATATATAAGCAAGAATTGAGATTGTTGGCAATGTAGAAATCCCTCATTCTCTGAATGTTTTTGAAGCAATTAGACATCTGTTTCTTCGCACGACTGTGCATGCATCCGTACGATAATCTTATTGGGCGGAGAACGCTTAATAGAAAAATTTACATCAAGATATGAGACACGCACTGCATTGTTCGATATAACTTAGTGATATAAGTCGTTTCAAATACCGAAAACCAATATTTTAAGTTCTTTTCATATTTTAAAATATGCTAGGATGCGCGAACAATTAGTGACAAGAAGTTAATGATACGCTTCAGCAAATGAAAGTCATGGCTCCAGTACCGTAGCAAACTTGCTATGCGATACCATTGTTTTTTTTGTGACATCTTTTGCTTAGCTAAGAAGAATTGAAAGAATTACCCTTTGCTGAATCGTCGATTTCTTCTCTGTAAGCCCATCATTTTGCTATGCTTACCAGTATCTTGTCTGTCTGTCACTATAAGGCTTTTGTAATGACCTTTAATGTTCCCATCTCCTAAAAGTCTTCCAATACATGCTTGAACGCTGCTTCTGCAGGCTCTCAAAAATTTGTACCATTCTTTTATGAACGGAATTTACTTTCGTTTTGTCGTACACTGCGATGGCGCAGAAGCGTCCCACCACGCCTGTCTACCCATCAAAAGCAATTGGTAAACCATCCTATCATCTTCCTGATGATCCATCACCTTTTACGTCTTCCTGTTCAGAGTCCATAATTCCTGGTCGCTATTGTAACGCCGCAACTATGGGTGAATATCGCAAGATTACTCAGCATGGCAGAAGTGAGGGCCTCCTCTTTCCCTCATCATATAAAAGCTCGTTGAAATTGTTTGATAAGAGCTTACTGCGCATTTTTTCCAAGACTATACAGTGGCCTTCATCTTTCTGGATTATGTTTTTACTATACTCCCTGATACCTGATATTTTGCCTCTATCTGACTTTTTTACTGATGTTGAACCAGTTAGAAATTTTGGAACATTGCAGGGTGCTGTGGCTGCTTCAGTTCCGAGAAGTCAGAGTGCTCTTTGCCAAGATACAGCCTTTCAAGCTTTTCCTGGGGTTTCGCTAATGTTAACTAGAAAACCATCAGGTAACGCAATACTAGTAAAAGTTTCAAGTATTTAGAAAGAAGAAATGCATCACATCACTTTTTAAAAAGGGTGAGATTTTCACTAGTAGCATTCCATTCAGATTCCCTTTGAAAAAAAACAAAAATGCGATAAAGTTCATTTTCCCCTGAGTGATTTATTCCCTATTTCACAATCTGGAATGGTTGTCAAGAGATGACATTGAAAATACATGGTTGATCCCATTTTACAGGATGTTCAACTCCTCCCTATTCCTCTTCTTTAAAAGCATTTACACTCTATCCTAGTAAGATTAATTTAATATCAACGCTACAGCAATCGCCTAAACCTTCAAGCATGATAGGATGGCCCGCATTTCAAAAACAAGCGGGAAGAACATGCTTAAAAATGGCCGAAGAAAGTTTTACTATAAACGCAAACGAATTCACCGAAAAAGCATGGGAAGCAATGAGTGGATTGAATACTGTGGCGGATCGATTTGAATCGGGTTACATTGAAGCGGAAATGCTTTTGAAGGGTATGTGTTATGGAATTCTTTTCTCTCTTAGAATCATTCTTCTCTGCAGTAGCAAGGTTGACGACTCCTTGTATTCGACTGGAACTCCACTGACCTTTTTTTCTCTCATGAGTAATATTTCTCTGTACTTTTGCATTGATGTTTCACTTATTTTGCTCTTTATTTTTCATTCTGTACACAGCACTACTAGAGGATGGAGCGGATGGTATGACTCATCGAATTCTCTTCAAAGCAGGTGCCGATATTGCTTCCATTGAGAAACACTTGGATACGCATTTGAACAATCTTCAAAAGATGATGATGGGATTTGGTGATCAGAAAGTAATAGGAAGAGAACTCCAATCCGTCCTTAGTACTGCCAAACGATTCAAAAGGGAATTCAATGTACGTCTGGACTTATACTGAATATTCAAACAAATTGTAGTCTAAACTACTAAAGAAAACTTCATCATGCTGTGTTTTGGACGTGTGTGTGTGAGTATAAAGAATACTGAGCATGACTTTCATGTAAATTTTCTCATCTTTATAAATTTGCTTGATTTTTTGAAAGCATACTTGGCAGTATTCACACGAATTGGGTTATTTTGAATGATTATAGGACGAATTTGTATCTGTTGAGCATCTACTGCTGGCTTTAGTTTTGGAAAATTCCAAATTTCTTCGTCGTCAATTGCAAAAACAAAACGTATCTTTTGAAAAGATAAAAGCTGCAGTAAAAGAAATTCGAGGAAACAAGAAAGTGACAACCAAAACACCTGAAATGGTAAGGAATTGTAAAGGAAATTTACTTGTAAAAGGAAGAGATAAGAAACATATATACAGCACCATGATGGCGCTAAAAATCAAGATAAAGAAGGATAGATCAAGGTTTTTCTTAGTGTTCTTCTATCCAGAGAAGAAGTAGAGGGAGTGTGATCCTTTGTGTATGTGTGTGTATCCTTTCACACATGCTCGATTTATGAGTTTATGAAAGATTATCATAGCTTACCAGAATCTTCCCTTTATGCTAACCATTTTTTCATATAGGAGAGAATGGAGATGAACCCCTCTGTAGAATGCATGAAAAAAAAAGAGTGTCTACAAATGACTTAAAGTATATGTTTTTGATAGTTGATCAAAGTAGTAGAACCTATGTTATCTTATGGTGTTGTGTGATAGTAAAGACTTAAGACAATGGAAAAATTCACAAGGCAATAGTGTACTGTCTATGTGAATGTTCTTTAGAATAAAAAATAAAAATGATTTGTACATTTTCCATGTGTATGCCAATGATAAAAACAAAAAATGCATGGGAAGAATCGTAACTCTATCAAGAGAAAGAATTCTCCTCTGATAGATATCTTTCTTTCTATGCTCTGACTCCTATAGATTGAAATCTTTCTTGTATACGTCAGTATACGAAAGAAGTTTTCATATCTTAAAGTGGATGAAAAAAGGCGAATTTGAGGCCATTCTTGTATAGATTTTCTGTAGTGTATGTCTTCTCTCTTATATTTTTCTCCATAGGAGAGAGAACCTGAGGAGTAGATTTTTTGGTAGGGCAACTGGGGTCTGTACAAATCCTACAAGAGGAGAGCTGCCTCTGAAACTTTCTGTGCATCGTATTTTCTGCTTTAAAAAGAAGAGAAGAACTACAGAAGATCTCTAATTCGTCTACTAGGCTTGGATTGGATTCATTTTATATAGTTTTAAGCATGCATTACATAATAAATGAAGAAGGAAGAGTCCTTTATCTTATCCAAGAGGGGAAAAGTGTTTGTTTAAAACGTAGAGCGGGTGTATGTACACGCGAGCGCTAGAATTTTATTTTTTACTGGAAAATAAAATCTCCGTAATGGAAATCAATTGGGTTGGATAGTCCTATGAAAAGTCATTATGTGTGCAAGCGAAAAAAATAGAATCGATTGAAAAAAAAATAATAGAAGCATCTAAAAAATATATTAGAAGGAGGCTATTGCTTCTTTAAAAATGCTTACACCATGAGATTTTTCTGTTTATATACAAAGATGCCTTTGAAGCCTCTGTTTTTGTAGTCTGAACGTGGGTTTAGTCCCATCTTATTGAGATTCAAAGACAGTTATATATATAGTATTAAGAAGAGAAATACTGTGAATCCTACTTCTAAGGAATGCTTTTCAAATGTGAGGGAAGAAGCATCTCTTTGATGCTGCCTCCCTGCTGTTTATATATTTCTCTGTGCATACTGGCCATTTGAGTCCCATAAGTCTATCATGTTGTAGAAGACAAGAAAACGTGTGGATACTGTAGATTCTCTGCCTCTTGTTAACTTTGTAGACTAGTCAAGAGAGTAGAAAATTAACCCCTTAAGGAAATAAGCAAATGCCTTCAAAAACCGCAAAAATAGTAAAATAAAATGCATTTCACTTTATTTTTTTTACTCTTGTTGCAGTCTTATCAAGCCATAGAAAAATACTGCCGTGATCTGACGGCTGCCGCACGTTCTGGAAAACTCGATCCTGTTATTGGAAGGGATGAAGAAATTCGACGGACGGTTCAAATTCTTTCACGCCGTACTAAGAATAATCCCATTTTGTTAGGAGATCCTGGTGTTGGAAAAACAGCTGTAGTAGAAGGATTAGCACAACGCATAGTTTCTGGAGATGTTCCAGATTCTCTCAAGGATAGAAAAGTAATTTCACTCGATATGGGAGCCTTGATTGCGGGTAGGTCCCCTGCGGAAAGTTTGCATTAGAAATAGGAAGAGAAGAGAAAGGAAGGTTTAGAGAAGCAAAGAGAGAGGAAGGCTTAGAGAAGCAAAGAAAGAGAAAAATTCAGAGAAGCAAAGTGAGAGAGGAAGATTTAGAGAAGCAAAGTGAGAGAGGAATTCAGAGAAGCAAAGTGAGAGAGGAAGATTTAGAGAAGCAAAGTGAGAGAGGAAAGTTTAGAGAAGCAAAATGAGAGGAATTCAGAGAATCAAAGAGAGAGGAAAGTTTAGAGAATCAAAGAGAGAAGAATTCAGAGAAGCAAAGAGAGAGGAAGGTTTAGAGAAGCAAAGTGAGAGAGGAAGGTTTAGAGAATCAAAGTGAGAGAGGAATTCAGAGAAGCAAAGTGAGAGAGGAATTCAGAGAAGCAAAGTGAGAGAGGAATTCAGAGAAGCAAAGAGAGAGGAGCTCTGTAAAGAGAATGGCATCTTCTAGCATTGCATGAGGAAAATGGGATGCCACAAACGTTTGTGGAAAGAGATTTTAATCTTTTTGTCAAAAATTAATAGTTTTGGCGGTATGAGAGCAAACGGAGGCTACCGGGGGGGGTGTATGTACACGGAAGATTCCAGCGTGGGAGGCGAGGCGGTGAGAGAGTGAGAGGCATCGAGAAAGCCATGGGAGAGAAGTATTTAAGAGAACTTTAACGTTTTTACATAAAACAAGGCAAAGAAAAGTCCTAAACGAGCCAACAGAAATACATTTCGTCTCTACGCTTGTGTTTTAGAAGCTCAAACGTAATTTTAAGTAGAAGAGGCTGTAGACCTACCTTGAAACTCCTTCCTAACCGTCTAAGACTGCTAATACTATTCTAGCACATTTTGAATATTTTGAATATATTGTTAGGTGCAAAATACAGAGGAGATTTTGAAGAGCGTTTAAAGTCGGTTTTGCAAGTTGTCCAAGATGCAGAAGGACACATTGTCATGTTCATTGATGAAATTCATACTGTTGTTGGCGCTGGAGCCGCCTCGGATGGTGCAATGGATGCAGGAAATATACTGAAGGTGAGCAGGCTGAGGGTAGGATAAGAAGTTAAAAAATAGAATAAATAGATGATTAAAGCGATAAAAAAAAAGATTCGTAAGAGGTTACTACGTAGAGTCTACCCAAGAAAATAACTCTACAGTCTGGTAGAGGTCATTTTGAATCATTTTTGAGAGTCTCACATCCATCCCTATTCTTTTTCACGCTATTCTTTTAGTCGCTGAAATTTTTTTGAGACGTGGAAAACTTTGATTTTTATTTTTATTTTTATAGAGATTTAAATGATGCCACAAAGAGTATATCTACCTATATTTCTCTTTGAATGGAGGGAGAGAGTGGGGGGTTCGAGAGTATAGGTGTAGTAGGAAGGAAAAAAATAAAAATTGAAACTCACTCATTAGAGCACTTTTATGTAAGGATTTCTAACTTGTTTTGTTAATACTATGTTCTGGGTGATTATCAAAGTGCATTGTTTTCTTATTTTCCCATATGGATTTCTATTTTCTATTGTACAGCCTCTTCTGGCTAGAGGAGAATTGCGTTGCATTGGTGCCACCACAATGAATGAATATCGTCAATTCATCGAGAAAGATAAAGCCTTGGAAAGGCGATTTCAGCCTGTCCAAGTAAGTAGTAGTAAGTATCTCACACAAAGAGAGAAAGAGAGAAGAGAGGAAATAAAGAAATGTGGATGCATGAGAGGTAATGAAAATAGGTGTGAGGAATAGAGTGTTAAAAGAACTGGTAACTATATACATTAAAAAGAGTGTGTGTGGAGAGACTAAAGTAATGAGGGTTTCACTTTTTTGAACTTATTGGACGATTTTATCTACTCACAGTAATAGACTTTGCACTCTCTATCTCTGATATTTGCTGTGATGGTGAATAGATTGGTGAACCTCCGGTAGAAGAAACTGTCAGTATATTACGTGGCTTGAAAGAACGTTATGAAGTACATCATGGAGTTCGTATCTTAGATTCCAGTTTAATAGAAGCCGCACAGCTTTCTGATCGATATATCAGGTTTGTCAAGTTTTTGATTTCTTCTGCAAGATGATCTCTTTATACTGTGGATCTATTTGAAAGGAGAGAACAGAAGGAAAGGAGAAAAGGAGAGAAGAGAAGAGAAGCAGAGAAGAGAAGAAAAGGAGAGAAGGAAAGGAAAGGAGTGAAGAGGATGAGCAAAAAAATGGGAGAGACCATGCGATAAGTCGAGTGGCGATTGCAAATTTGAAAGAAGAAACAAAATATATCAATGCATAAAGCATTATTAAATAACCGAAATTTACTATTTTATAGGCTTGACTTCATTTTAGCCATACAATGAGAAAAACTTCATGATGGCTGCAAATGTATTTCTTTTTCAGTGATCGCTTTTTACCGGATAAGGCAATTGATTTAATTGATGAAGCTGCTGCACGGTTGAAGATTGAAGTTACAAGTAAGCCAATGCAACTGGATATGATTGATCGCCGCCTATTACAACTAGAGATGGAGAAAATCTCCATTATGGGCGATGGAAAAGGAGATCGCATGGATACTGCGAATAATATGCGTTTAAAAACCATTGATTTGGAGATTGCACAACTCAAAAAAGAGCAGGTAAATTTAAAAGGGAATGAAACTGCCACATGCTAGAGAAGGCAGTTGTAATACAATCCTCTTGTGGGTGGAATGTTTTTTGTGGCTTCTTTATTAGAATCAAAATACAAATTAGGCAGTTATAGCCATAAAATAGGTGTAGTTATACCGCAGAGGAGCGTGTGCCTTTCATTGGGTGGATTATTTGTATATTTTTTGATAGGATTCCCTCACAGAAGTTTGGAATCAAGAAAAGATGCGCGTGGATACCATTCGGGCTATTAAAGAAAAGATTGACGTTGTTAAAGTGGAAATCGAAAAAGCTGAACGAGAATTTGATTTGAATCGTGCTGCAGAATTGCGGTTTGAGACCTTGCCAGATTTGGAGGTACACATTTATGTGTTCTATAAAAACTTTGAAAAACGTCATTTTATGTATATTTTCTTGCTGAAAAAAAAAACAAATTTTTAATGAAACAGCGGAGGAGGTGCTTGTTGTGTATTTTGTAGAGTATGAGCCTGTTAAGGCATTTTTTTCTACGTTATAAAATAGTATGAGAAGGGATGGAAGTGTTGTAGTGATAGCCCCCTTGAAAACGCGCCCAGTGTTTGTTTAAAAAATTTTCTTGCTGAGAGCTTACGTTTGGATTTTTTCTCATAATTTTGAACCTATAGAGAACACCGATGCCTTTCTTTCTCTTACTTAAACGATTGTGTTGTATGTATATGGTTTTAATTTGAGCAGCGTCAATTGAAAGAAGCCGAAGATATTTACGAAAAAGATGTGATAAATGGCCAAAAACTCTTGCGGGATGAAGTCACCGTTGAAGATATAGCGACGGTTGTCTCTATGTGGACTGGAATTCCGGTTCAGAAGGTTGTACGCAAAGAACAAGAAAAGTTATTGAAGCTGGAAGATCACATACATCAGCGATTAATTGGACAAAATGGCTCGGTAGGATTACTCTTTGTATTGAATGACGTTGAAATTTCTCTTGAGAATTAAATGTTGGTAGTCTCCTCTCAGTGTATAGGCTTTATTTCGTAATTTCTCTTGAGAATTAAACGTTGGTAGTCTCCTCTCAGTGTATAGGCTTTGCCCACCATTCTCCGTAAGTGCCTATATACTCTTGTAATCCTTAAACATTGAGGGATGTAGTTGTTAGAAAATGTGGCATAGAAATCTTCTTTGGAAAATCTCCGCTTTTCCCCGAGTTTAGCATGTGTGTGCAGGAGCTGTAAAATGGAACCTTTTGCTTGTTTTTATCTTGTTTTGAAGGTGAAAGTTGTAGCAGAAGCAATACAGAGGTCAAGAGCAGGATTAAATGATCCTAGCCGTCCAATTGCGGGATTAGTATTCCTTGGTGCAACGGGTGTAGGGAAAACGGAGTTGTGTAAAGCATTGGCTGAATATTTGTTTGATACAGGTAGTGCATAATTTGTGCATTTTGTTGAATTATTGAGGTATCTACATTGTTATGGATTTATAATTAATTTCAAATTTGTATAACCGCAATGGGAGCATATAGTAATGGAATAATGAATTATGGCAGCCATGTACTTTTTGTGATTTTCGTACAAAGACAGCTTAAGGATAAAATAGTTTTCATGATTTTGCCGAGGCTTTCTGTGGTATTAATATGCAATGCAGCATACTTTCTTTATAAAAGAGTCAGCTTCTGGTGGCATTTTAGATACACAAAAATTTGTTGTTCTATGAATTATGCTCAGATGAAGCTATTATTCGCTTGGATATGTCCGAATATATGGAGAAACACAGTGTTTCTAGATTATTAGGGGCTCCGCCAGGCTATGTTGGTTATGAACAGGGAGGACAGCTCACGGATGCTGTTAGGCGGAAGCCTTATTCAGTTATTTTATTTGATGAAATGTAAGACTGTAACTCGAGTCTATTATTTTCGGAAACTTTAATATATACTTGTGTCTCGAGCCATGCAAGTGTTTGTCATGTTATCCTTTTGGTATAGTTTTATCACTCTAATATACAGAGATTTTTATGAACCGCGCTAACTTTTTCGTACACTTGTGCAGTGCTAGTACAACATGTGATTCCTACTATGTAAAATCTTTCTATTTTCTTGTTTGATGCATTTTATAGGGAAAAAGCCCATCCAGATGTCTTTAACATTCTCTTGCAAATTCTTGATGATGGTAGAGTGACTGATAGCAAAGGAAACGTCGTAAACTTTCGAAATTGTATCATTATTATGACCTCCAATATTGGAAGTCAGACTATTCTGGAGCTTGCAGGGGATCCTCACAAACTGCAAGAAATGCGATCGTATGCGGTGCACTTTTATTTGTTGCTTTGTATTTTTGATATGTGATTTTTCAATGTGTATGTAATCTTTTTGCGTTGTAATTGCAGCACCCACACAAAATGTAATTTTAGAAATCGTTTTTATCTTTCATATTCCGAGATCTTAATTTTGGTGCAATTTCATTCTTGCTTTTGCTTTTGTGCTCAGAAATGTTATGCAAGCTGTTCGAGAAACTTTTCGACCGGAATTTTTGAATCGCGTTGATGAATTTGTAATTTTTGATGTACTGAGCAAGCGTGGTATGCTTCTAGTCAAGAAAGAATATAAAAGATGGCTATGTCGATGTTCATTTATCGTATGAGCCCCGATACATTAGTGCACTACATAAAGATAAATTTGTGTGCATTGTCTAATTTTGTTTATTCATTCTCAATGTATGTCAGAATTGAAACAGATTGTGGGCTTAGAGTTGGCAAAGGTTTCTGAACGACTCCTCGATAAAAAGATGAAATTATCTGTAGACGATGCTGCAATGGCATATATAGCTGAAATTGGGTTAGTATGTAAAGCGTTGGAGAGCATAAATTATGGGAATCATTATTTTTTATGCGTTGATAATATGCATCCGCTTAAATTTATCCTGTAGGTACGATCCTGTATTTGGTGCTCGACCATTAAAGAGAACTATTCAGCGAGAAGTTGAATCCCCTCTAGCTCAAGGAATTATTCGAGGCGAATTTGGAAAAGGCGATACTGTACTTGTGCGAGTGGTAAATGATCGGCTTAAGTTAGAAAAGAGGAATATAGTCTCATTGGATGAAAAGATACTTTCACCGGCACTCAAAACGAATGTTCCTGTGTCAGTCTGAGGTACAGAACATAAATCATTCGACTATATTACTTGGTGAATGGCAAGCAACATACTTACTTTGGTGAAATGGTAATGTGTGATCTTTATATTACTACTGGGCGGAAAAACTGCACAGTACTGTAAATATCTTGATTAATGTATTTCAACCAGAGCTATTCAAAACATGCTGAACTTCCCGTATTCAAGTTTTCTTCTCTCCTTTTTAATTCTAAAATAGCTTATCTGCTGTATTTCCTTAAAATTTTTACTTAACCATTTTCACAATTAAATGAAAACGAGAAGTACTGGTTTTACATTGTTATAAATTGCACTCGTACTTTCTGCAAAGTTTATCCTCTCCGCCGCATGCGGGAGTTTAATCTCATCGACAATATAAATCATCTATCTCATTACTTGAAACATTCGATTTTGATGAAAGGAAATAATTTCCTAGGATGCCACAAGTTTATAGATGAGATGCAGTAGAAACTTTGAAAAATGTGTTAATAGAAAAACAGACTTTCTCGATTACACTCGATGTCAGTACAAGCACTCGGTTGTCGGTTCGAATTCTCAGATATAGTCTCCGAAATAAGATTTTTCTCAAACGATTCTCGCATGTAGTAGTACAAGTTACGACGAAGCCATAGTAAAAGTAGAACTTATTGCGTAGAAGTAAGCTGCTTGTTTCTCGCATTGGAGTGTGAACTTCTAACATTTTGTTTTTTGGCCGAAAATTGCTGGTACATTGGAACTGAAAGTATTCAACATTTCCTGCTATGCTTGTAAAATATGTTCTTGTGAAGTAGACAAACGTTTGAACTTCTTTGATTCGCGGATTTTAAGTACTATTTCACCGAAAATCATGACGTGCTTCCATAAGTGTATGCATATGCATACTTACTGTCGCTAATATGCTATCATTGCTTCACTGGGGTCACCGCCTGTGTCTCCTCTTTCCTGTTAACAATAAAGTTATTAAACTATAAATTGGCCCATGCTGAAGCAACTAAGGGCTATAAAAATACAATTTGAATTGGTTGCATCTGTATAGATTGCAAAAGTTTAAATGGTCCTGTCACGGATGTTCTTTTCATTTGCTCCGATGGAGAAAATCTGAAATAGTGCGTATCATATTTTTTATTTTGAAAGAATTTTTTTCATTTAAAAATTGTAGCTACTGTGTCGTATTTTCTCCCTTCTGTGGAAAATTTTCTTGATTTGCTTCGATTGATTTGTAACTTCTCTCCGCGCGAGGGAGATGCGCAACTGACTATTTGCAAGGTCGGGATGGATGAAGCAGCAAATTCTTATATTTTATTTCCATTACATACCTTCAAAAATTCCTTTACTTTGTACCGACGTGTGACGGGCTTGTAATATATTTTAGAAGAACTAAATGGAATTTTCTCAGCATTCCTTGCTTCTCTTTCGTTTTCTCCGCTTCCAAGGCCCAAGTCACCTGCCCGTAAAAGATGTATTTGCCTGAATTGGAGTAGCTGCTTGTTCCGTTACGCACCACCCGCATTTTCTTGCCCATATTTAGTAAGCAATATCGTCATGTTTGATTGCAGCTGTAAAAGTTGTTGCTCCAGAAGACGATTGCGATTCCTCTCCTACAGCGCATTAGCTGTGCAAAATTCTAATATCTTAATGTAACAAGATACATTGTTAAGATCGTAGTTCAGCTCCGCCCTCTCTTTGAAAAGAAGCCTGGAGATATCAGCGACAGGTGGCATTTGGCTTTTTAAAATGATATTACCCTGCTCCGATGTCTCTGTTAAATTAGCAAATGTGAATAAACCAGCACACCTTATTTTTTAAAAATGACTAAAACCTGTGAAAGGTCTACTCAAGTGCACTAATAGGGATGGCTCTAGCTTTATTTTGTTTAAGCGGATATTTCTGTAATGGGACAAATAAAATATAGTGGATTCACAGAGAAAATGCCTCATTTTCCATACATAAGAGGAGACTGTGTCATTCTTGCATACTCATCTATAATGAAACGATAGAGTATGAAATGTTGTAACTTTAACATTGTTAAAATTGTAGTCACTTTCTTTTTCTGCTATGGGTGATCTTCCGACCAGCATGGTCAGTAATGTTTGGAAAACTGCTGGTGGCACTCCCTTTTGCTGACCTGAAAGCTCATGACCATAAACAATCCAAGAAAAAGCAAATAGTGTGTAATAGCGAATCATCATTTCATTCTACAAAAGCTCCCTCATTTTAATAAGCCCAAAACTAGTCATTTTGTGCATCAACATCAAGCTCCTCTTAGAATCCCTCTCAATAACAAAATTTAACAAATGCGCAATGATTTATACTGTATATTCAACAATTTTTAAGAAAAATTGTTTGAGATGTAGATACAGTAACTTTTTGTACCCTGCTTCATAAAGTTCTGCAATTGTGGTGCATAGAACAGAAAATTTTGATTCGTGGAAAAATCACACGCGGTGAAAATATTTTCAATAGTGGTGCATAGAACAGAAAATTTTGATTCGTGGAAAAAGCACACGCGATGAAAATATTTTTTTTTAATGAGTAAATTTTCATCACTACAATGGAAACTTGGAAGCCTTAGTCGTCATTTCTATACAATGTAGTTGTTCGTTATTTTTGGAAAATGACAATAGATCTAAGTGAGCTTGCAAAGCCATTGAGGAAATGCCTAGTGTTGCAAATTTTAGATAAGTTGGTTGCTTATTTAGATAGCCTTAAAAGGATTGCAGTAATAGAATCGTGAGTGAAAAGTTTAAAATGTCACCTATTAACAAATCTTTCCCAAGATTATATTCATAATATAAACTATTATTATATTTGATTTTTCTTGTTTCTAAACAGAGTGATTTTCATGTGCATTTTAAGGTGGATTTCAACTGATGTTGATGCAACTATGGCTTAATAAGGTGGCTTTAAGCGATGTAACATAGTTTGTGCCTATATTGAGTAAGGTGTAAAAACATTCTATATTCAAAACATTATACGAGAATCAGATATCAATCATCTTAGAAAAAAGTTGGTCCTAAAATGTTGGAAATTTTTTAAAAATCCTTCGAATACATTGGCTCAAGGATAAACAACAGTATTCTTTTCGCTGGCTATACTCAAGCTACTTTCATTACGAGTTCCATGCTGCCGAATGCAATGCTATGTAAGTTTTTTTAATAATCTTGCTTTATTTTTTTATTTAAGTATTTGGATCCGCTTATTCATTAGATATTATCTTAGGCAGATACGATTTAGCTATTTGAATAGATTACGACTTGATTACAAATGTGTAATAATATACTCAATTGTTTAATACATTCAAAAGACTTAATCCTTCCCGCGGCATTCTAATTGTGACATATTGTAGTTATATATTTAGCAAAATGCTTTTGAATTTAGTATTTGCAAATACACCAAAGCAAGTATAGGTAACATTTAAGTCATCACTTACTAATATAATTATTTCCTTTAGGCTGTAATACATTTTGGAAGAAATGAAAATGATTTGTGGTATGTCTAGCATATAATAAAAATGAGAATAACATTAAAAATCAAAACCAGTTAAAATTATAAACAATAGAAAAGCATTATAAATGGTATTCATATGTATATTTTGAGAAAAATTTCATGATTTTTATTTCAAAAAGCTTTTCCTGGGTGAAGGGGCAATGCATATTTATAACAAAAAAATTAATTAAAAATAGACTAAGTTTCCGAATTGCAAATTCAATTAGGTGCAAATTATGTAGAGTTTATGGCATCATATTGCTTAAAAGTAGCAAAATTGAGCCTATTTTCTGACAGCTCTCAATGAATTTGTACAGTTGTAGAGGGCCACTTTTTAGAATTATTATCTGCATGATATCAGTTTAGTTTGTTAGTTTTTGATCTTTGTGAGTAGAAATGTATGTGGTCTTGTAGCGGCGCCCCTAGAAAAGCGAAATAATCGCAGCTAAACCTTAGGCCAAATAATAAATTTTTGAAAGTACACGGTTTGCTTTTTCGTGGAACAGAGAAACGTTGCAACACCAAGAGAAGCTTTTTACCAGTTAATGCTGAAGTGGAGTATTAGAATGAAGCATCACTGGGAGAAGGTATCCTTTCAATTGGTTTTGGCACGTAAAATTAGGTCTGCTACTAACCGTCAAATTTTCTCCAGCTGATTTTGTTCTTTACGTCTGGCGCATGGTAAACATTCTTCCATGGAATACGACTGATATTTTAAGTGGGCGGGTCAATGGTAAAACAATCCGTGTACACGTATGATGACTGAGGCAATTAAGTTCGTATTTTGGTTGGTCCACATGCGCTGTTTTTCCGGTTTGTCGTCCTCATATGTTTCGGGTTGCGGTGGACCCTCCTGTATTTCCGTTCTATTGTCGCTTCATGCTGAGACCTCGCGTTGCAATGGAAACAGAGCGCTGCTCGCTTGTTTCAAACCGCAATTTCGCAGAAATGCATGAAAAAAACGACTATAATCCTAACATCTTCTCAAAGTCTTGCCAAGAAAAACCAATACTCACTCAAAATGCTCATGACATCCTAGACTGGCTCTGCCGGCTCTACGTAAGTGAACAATTTTTACGAATCTTCAGTTGTCGGCAGCATACCAAAAGTTTGCGATAACTTGTAGATACATGCCTTCATTTATTGACCAGAAACAATGAATCAGGGCGCGCTTTTATACGGTGTCGCAGGCATGCGAGCTATTTAGTCAACTCTACTTTTAATGTTACCACTCTTTCTTTGTTTGCTCAGTCTAATTTGGTGCAATGCCCACTCGAAGAGGCTAAAACAATTACCGGTACATCTCTGATGTTACGAGATGCAAATGGATACCTGTACAAGCATATACCCGAATCAAATACAAGAGAATTCAAATTTTATTTTGGTGTTTTCTTGTCGTTCATATCAACAGAAGCATTTTCTGTGATAAAACGAATCCATCTCAGAACAGAGCACCAGGTGAAATGATGTTTTTTAAATAAAAATGAAAGCAGATGCTTACTAATATAGATATAGAATCTTTTCCAGTTGTGATTTATAAAGGTGTCCATTCTCTTTCTATCCCTAGACTCTATAATTGCCATAATTTTTTTCTAAATAAATAAGCATGAATTTTCGTGCACATGCTTATTGCTTCCAACTAATTTTTGAGTTCGTGGTTTATAGTCGAAACTTGCTGTATGAAATGGGCTGTGTGTTCCTATCTCTCCAATTTAATAGCAAGTGTGTTCATTTCATTGTATCCAATCAAGCTCTGGACTATGTCAAATTGTGCCTTTCAGCCACTTTGTGTAGCGCGGATGCTAGATTAAATTTCGTCAACATAAGTAGCCACAAGAGCTACGTTTTCCCCTATTTTAATTTTTGGATGCAGTTTCCTTAATCGATCTGTTTGTTGCTTTTTCTATTAAGTGTACAGCAGGAACAGATTATTCTGAAGGAAGCTCGCAGATTTCCGATGCTAATCCCTATTTAATTCCTCAGAATACTCCGGACAATAAATTTACTGATTTGTTAGAAGAACCAGCGGGAAAAGTTGGCAGTTTTTGGGATATCGGAAACTACTATGAAAAACTTCGAAGTAACTGCAGTGGTTTTTATTTGTATAATATAGTACTATAATTAAGACAACTTTCGAAAGAATCGTTATTAAGCCATGTTGCAATTGTGTTGGTAGTACAATGTTTCAAAGTTGGTCACTCATGATATTCAGTTGTAAAAGGAGCTTTTAATCTTGTATCTATAATGCTTATGTGACATGTCTTGGTATAGAAAATGCCACTCTGAACAGAGAACATGCTGGTAAATGCTTGAGCAAAACTAATGGAGGTTACAATGCCATTCTAAGCGAAAATTCAAATTTACAGGAAGGGAAAGCGAGTAGCTCCCTACATTATCGCAAAGGAATTACAGCACATTTAACTGAACAGTTTTCCTCCCTACCTCAGCTAGAGAACTTTTTTTTAAAATGCATTCAATGCTTAAAAGAATTACACCCAGAGCATAAGTGTGAAAATTTGGATTGCTATGTGGCTGCATTATCGTATTTGCGTCAATTCGACTTTATTCCCGATTTCTACGGTCGTTGCTCTGCTTCCCAAGAAAAACAGATAAGTGGTAAATATAACCGCTGCGTTTGTTGTATTATGGAATGCTTTTCGTGTTTAACAAATAGGAATTATTTCTACTCGTTTCTCCAATGCTCTTATTGCTTTTTTCCTACTAAATCTGTAAATGAATATTCTATCTTGATGTATCGTTTCTTTTATCTATTTGTAAAATATTTTTGTAATATTTCCCGCTTTTTGAATTATTGCTACCTGCTCTTAGCGAAGCTTTTAATCAATGTAGTTACATTATCTCATTTTCAATTCTGTGTTGGCGTGTATAAATTCGAATAACTTTTATTGATATAGGTCACAAGAGTGACTGGAATTTAATTCATAACGATCATGACTCGAATGGGGTGAAACTTTTACAGGTACTAAAGCTTGTTGGCTTTTTTGCTTTATTAGTAGCTTTGACGCTTTCTATTTAAATTGCTATCGATGTCTGCGTTTTTACAATTTTTCTAGTGTATTTACGGTTGCTTCATTCTGTGGAAAAAACTTCTTTTCATTACAGATGGCTAACCTATTTCATACTTACGATCGTCCTGCTATACTGGACGTGAAGCTCGGCTCTGGATATCTTGGTCAGCATCCATGCGAACCAGGATTTGTTGAGCGTCAGCAATATTCTGGGGTGTCCTTGGAAGATCGCTATGAGATTACAAAACAATGGAGAATCTGCAAGAAAAACATGCGGAAAAAACTTAATTTTATGGATTCATGTGCTGCAGTGGAGGTAATTAAACCTAGCTACTGTACGAAATTGATGATGGTAAGTATGGAGCATTTAAAGGGCATGCGTGATGTTTCTATTTATAGAAAATTGGACCGGCTGATCTGGGGTCTTCTAAGGAATTTGCTTCAATGCAGCCGCCAGAATTTCAGCGTTTACTAAAAAGTTGGAGGCAAGAAGAGGTTAAACATGTTTGGATAATAGCTTTCTAGTTTAAACTTCTTTTTTAATATGCAATAATGTTTCTGCTTTGGTTGAATTTTTTCCAGGTCTCAGGGAAAACAACACAGAAGATATTAGGATTTCGAATTTGTGGATTTAATTTCACGGTAGAATTCTGTAATGATTGTAATGCAATTTCAAATGTTTACAATTTAGCAAGTCTTGCATAAAGCGTCGAATTTTGCTTTGCAATTATTTCAGGATGAATTCGGACAAAAACAGAGACTTGCAACGCACCAAGGGATGGAAATTTCTGCTGAGGATGCAGAGATGTGGATTCGAAGGTGAGATGGCAGATTACATTCTACACACAAACGAAAGTGTAAAATTTCACATAAATTTGCATGTAGTGGTTGTGATTTAGTAATGAAATTTATTATTTTGATGCTATTGCTCTTTTTGTAAAATTATAACTTCTTTGTTGTATTCAACATCCTCGATATATTAATACTTTCTTATAAACTACATTGTTTTGCCTAGATTCTTTCGGGGATCTCGTCTTGTTGCTCAAGGAATTTTCTCCAAGGTGCTACTTTTAAGGCAATGGCTGGCTAATCAACGCTACTTTCATTTTTACGCAACTTCTATAGCGATCGGGTACGACGAAGTTTTTCCTCCTAAGTTCGATGCTAGATGGCTTGATTTTGCCCATTCAATTCCGAGATCATCACAGGTACTAAGTAATGATGTTTATGATTCCGTTTTAAAGCTGCTTGCACACATCAGTAGGAATTCTGTCCAGTCCATACTTTGTCGAATATGATATTTACTTAATTTATATATCTACTAGTATGATAAACATTCATCATATTTCTCATTAATATCTTCTATCTGTCTGAATGATACAGAGAGCGTTCCCACCTATGTCAGATTTATCCAATCAAGCTGCAGATGTCAATAAGTCAATACTTTTGGGACTAGATAATTTAATAACCATTTTCAAGAAGA
Source organism: Cardiosporidium cionae (assembly GCA_015476325.1). Lineage (NCBI taxonomy): Eukaryota > Apicomplexa > Aconoidasida > Nephromycida > Cardiosporidium > Cardiosporidium cionae. Next base: position 52,989 of record JADAQX010000173.1, on the reverse strand, counting down.
TTATGTGGGATGCTCCGCTGAGATGCCTCGACTCTTCTTGTAGCTATGGCAGCCATTCTTTGCTCACTAATAAACCTGCTTATAAGAAAGAGGATGATATGCAAGCGCAAAAAACAAACATTTAAAGCAACGCTGCAACTTGCTTTATGTTTTTGAACTTTAGAAATATGTTTTATTATAAGATTTTTTTTCGACACAGTAGCTATCATGGATTGTCATCTCTCAAAGTATGATTTCAAGGGAAATGAGAACTTTTATAAATTGTGCGTAAAAGTATGAGTATGTGTTTAAGAAAATTTTTAAATGATTGAAAATGGGATCTTCGCGTTTGTCCGAAGCGCCTACCGTAATGAAAGTAAAATTTGGTTTGCCAGAGACGTAGTATTGATTGTTGAATTCATCCCCTATTTGTTGGCGTAAGACACACGTGGTATGCATCGCTTGTGATGTTTTTATTTTATACCTTACCAAAAATAAAACGTTTAACCTTAATTCTTGTGCAAGGATATCCCAATCAATTGCACTGACCTGGTGCCCCTTTTAGGCATTTTTTGAAACGCTACACACGATGAACTTCTACATACAGTCGTCAATATTATTAGGTGTTCTTCGTTTTATTCATAGTGAACACTGAAGTATTCTTTCAGAAAAATCTTCTGTAGACATAACTTTTCATCGAAAAATGCAGATTGACATATCCTCTTTTCGGTTGCTGCATGCGGGCCTTAAAATTTGGAAATTTGCCATAGGATACCTGAATCTGATGGTTATATTTCCATTGCGGGTATTTCTTAGAGCAAATGCTCGGAAATTGTGGGCAGAGGCGGTATCGGCGCATTTTCGGATTAAATACACAAAATTGGAGGGTTCGTTGAGAATGGATAATAAACCATTAATGGGTGTTATTCAGCAATATGCTTCTCCCCATAGGAAAATTGCCTGGTTGCAGTGAAAAAGATCTACGCACAGGAAATTTTACTATTCATAATAGTGAATATTGGTGTCTTTCTATGTGTTATACTTTAGTCGATTTCGAGTGACAATACAAAATGAGTGAATTGTGTTTACAAATATTTCCTTTTTGTGTTAAGACACTATTTGACAACCTTTTGTTTCTGCAGTGCCGAAGGTACTCTATAAACACTTCATGATATGAAATTAGCTATAGAATGAAGCAGAGTGATGTTGCTGTAAAGAAATTTGTCAGTGTTGAGTATATGTATGCAGTTAGCCAAGATTTGGTCCGAGACGAACCAGTTTTATACTGCCTCAATCATCAATGTATTGCTGATTACTTCGTTCATGACATAATAACGGTAAACTGGTCCGAATTTACCTGCACTTACATTTATTGTACTCAAATCATAGACAACGTAAAATGAAACTTACTCCTTGAACATCACTGATTTAAAAAAATTATCTATTCTTAAACGTAGGGATTCGCAAAAGCATGCTTGCACTCTATCACATACAGGAACATCGGGGTAACTCTCTGGCGCGAAAAGGTTTTATAGCTGCTTTCCCTTTCGTTTCCATGGTGGAATATCCTCAACATTCTGTATGGTATTTTTCTAGAGGAAATAATAAGGGTGAAACAAAAATGGGAATGCTATTTGATTGGCTAGATACTAATATGAAAAAGAAATCCTTAACAGGCCGTCAGGGTTTGATTGTTTACCCGGAAGGACATCGCAGCCAAACAGGAAATGTGTTACGCTTACGAACTGGTAAGAGAATGGACAGTCCAAGTATAAAATATGTCGGTTGTATAGATTACAGCAATGACAAGAGCAAACGTTTCTTCTAGCTTCTACTTGGGTTTTTAAGGGTGCTCTCGTAATCATGTAATGTCTATATTTGGCTTCTTATATATTATTGACAGGGATGCTACAGTATGCTTATACTCGAAATTTGAAAGTACAAGTGATCATATCCTTGGGGCAGCTTCAAATTTTGAATGAATTTACTCGTGAGATAGCATGTAAGAAATTAGAGGATAATCCTGGAGTGTATTATGCAATAATGAGCCCATTAAAACCCGAATTCTATGAGGATTTCTCCTCATTCTATCGAGAAGTAGAAGAACAGTTCATCACAGGTCATTCCCTTGTGACATGCTCAATGCCAGTTCAAAAAAAAACGTGAAGGAAGTGTGTTTATTTAATATTTGCTTTGTTTTGGTATATCCCTTGGTGATCTTTTTTAATTATTCTTTTCTGGCTGCGGATTCACGTAACAAGAAGAGGGCCACCATGCTATGCTCAATTATCTTTTCTGGGAAAGAGAGAGACCTGTATACCTTTTAAAAGCTGCATAAACAAGGTGAAATAAATATTTCCCACGTATAAGAATTTTCTCCAGTTGTGCTTGTTATTCATTCTAGCAGCGCTTTTATTTTCGAGTGTACAAATGCTGTGATAATTGAATGTAACGCAGGAGTAAGCACAACATTGATCAGTTTTCCAAACTTGTTTTCATATTATTTTGTTAGCAAAAGTATGCCCAAAGCATTTTCCAATTAAGAAATGTAGGGCTAAACGACTGCAACAGATTTTGTAAAGCAGCAAACAGGATAGACTTTTTATTCTACTACATAAAATGAGAATAGCTGTCATGTGAAGTAGACAATTTGTGGCTCAACTCTTCTTTCCTGCTCACTCTATCTACTACATTGCTTTAACCAGTTTTTTCATATATAAGAACTAAAGCTAAATTCTTGCAATTGCCTATAATAGAGTAAACAATTGTAAGTATATTTATCTTTACATAAATCATTTCTAAAAAATAAAAGCAAAAGGCGATATTATCATGCTGATTGTCAACGGCGTTACTACTGGATTATGAAGGCTCAGTAATTGGAACATAATTTGGCCATGAAAAATAGGAATACAGAAAAAATATAGCATCCAGGCAAAATAGAAATTCAGGGCTTGTTGATGTTGCTGATTCTGTAGTTCTTCATTTCTAAAAGTTAAGGAAATTTAGCTGCATATCCTTCATTACCCTCACTTAGCTATTCGCTACCATTTGTTGGGTCTTGTTCAATTTCGCAACAGTTTTCGTAGAAAGCGGAAAAATTTTATGCGGCAAAAAGAAAATTACGTAAAAAACTTTCTTCAGCACTCTGTACAAAAGTTATTGAATAATAGTGAATCACGTAAAAAATATTGGAGTATAGAAAGATAAGATCGTTGGAATCTACGCATCTGGGTACTTTATGTTGCACACTTTTACTTTAGCAAAGAGTTTTATGGACAACGGTAAATTAAAATCAACGGATTTAAGCTACTCAGTGGCAGTGAAAAACTGCGTGAAAGTGCTTCAGTTGCATTAAATATATCCACAAAATACAACCAGATAGCCTGTTAGGCAAATTATTATGAATTCTTTTCAACCATAATAAGTGCAGCGCTAATCGTCATTTTCAGTTTTGCCTGCGAATGTTTCTTTGATCCATTATACTGTGTTAGGAAGGAAAATACTGAGTTATGTATACGTTTCCAGGGGTATCTTGCATTGTTAATAAAACGAAATTTTCAAAGGAGCATATTATTCAAAATGTAAGCAAGAAGGTGAAATGAGTAAATATAATCATACTGCTTCAGGTATTGCGCAAAAATCTCACAGCGCTCTAAAAGGTCATAAAACAGGTGTCAGCTGGCATAAATTGATGTTTTATGAATTGCCTGTCTGAATAAGCAATTAAGCAGCAAATTAACTTACATAGAGATTGATGAGTGTTATGAATGCTTTTCATTTGGCTCCACTGTAGAAATCTGAGTCCACAATCAACATTTGAACAGCTTACAAAGGTGCTGGGAATTACTGCACAAAATACATGTATGTTAGCAATCAAGCTTGTCAAAAAACGAATACTAAAACTGTGGGAGCAGGAGTCAAATTTGAAAAGAAAAGAATAGATGGGATGCAATATCAAAGAAAGAAATTAGACAGAAGATGCTGTTATTAGTTATAAGAACACACAAAACTTTTGAAAAGCTGTTTGCTTATATTAGAAGTGATGAATTCCCGCGAGAGCCCAGTCGCATGAATAAAACTGTCAAATAAACAATACCTCTTGATTCGAGTGGGATGATCACCATGTAAGAATCAAGTTATTATTGCACACAGGATAATGAAAGGTGACCAACATGTGAAGAAAACATGTGAATAGAAAGAGGCTCTGGATTGTATTGAAAAAAAAATAAAATGAGGCTGTTTGCCTCACAGTTTTGACACATTTTTTTGAGGAAACTCCATGCTGTAAGTTGCGCATACGAGAAAAAAAAGGGAAACTGTTATTCTGTAACAATGCACAATAACATTTTTCAAATAATTTATCATGTACGACAACATGCGTAATTTGAAGGCGCAGCTGCAAGAGAAACACAACAAGAAAGAAACAATACTGCGCATGCGAAAGCTATATCTAGATGAGTAAGCCAAATACCATTCAATTTCTCCCGTAACTTGCAATTTCTTATTATAGCATGAATCAGCATATTTGTACTATAAATTGTGTCTAATTGTCACACACAAGCAATCTGTGAAACTCTGCAACTAAAAGTACAAGACCCATGAACGAAGGGTGTTCTATGAGAAATTTTGAATACAAAAGGGGGGCTCGATTTGAGTTCAATTTTTTTCAGTTAACTTCCGTTGCATCAAAATCAGAGTCACCACGTCATTTCCCAATTTAGGCCTACTTCAACACAAACTCTTTTTACTTGCAAATTGCCACAAAATCCTTGTACAACACTGCCAACCCCTAACTACACAAATAGACGGGAGCATCGCAACTAGAAACGGATCCAGCTGCTTAAAACATTTTGTTAGGGTGCTAGGGCACGACAAGCACCTGAAAAAGTGCTCCTTTTTATGTCGTAGAAGAGTTGCTCTTCAATTTAAGAAATGAACTACACGTTGCGTCCATCAATGCGAAATAAAAACAAAAAAACTGCCTTTTCAAATTTATTTTACTTATTTAAGAGACTATAAGCTAAAGCGAACAAGTGCACCTGAAACAGTTACAGAAGAAATTCGTCTTTTTTAAAATACTAGAAAGCATTAAAGTTGGATTTAGTGCTAAATCTGTTTGTGCAAACGCACCTTCATGCCACTTCCTCACAAAAGTAATTTCTGTTCGCGTGATCATTAGCATGCAGTAAGAGGCAAACAACTTAGTTATGTTATATCAAATCGTTTATGCAATTTTGATAGTAACTTAGAGAATCACACACGAAAAGCATAAAAACTGAAACAGTGACAGATTGCATATACTCGAATATTGTATTGACTCGCAGAAATAACAGATGTCATAATTCATTCTCATGAATGCTAGCTAACAAGATGAGGTGTTAACCTCCCCAATTGAAGTATTGCTGAATGTATTATTATTCGTGATTTCCTACTATAATTGGAATACTAGGGCACATCCAGAGAGGTATTATTATCGTCACCACTTTTGATTAATCCGAGGGCGTGAGTACGACTGAGCTCAACAGTATATGATACTTTTGTTGCTTGCTTTTCTTGTACTGCTGGTATTGCGAATTGAGGAAGAAAATACTGCAGCCAGTATAGTAGACGGTTCCTTTTAGAAATAATATTATGTTAATCAGCGTATGGTGAACGCAAGTTGTATTCTCTCCAATTTAATTTTTCTAAATAGTTCTTTCTATTCTAGCGCAGATCAGTTCCACCTATTCGGTTTTGTCAATAGACAGAGGCCATCACACTTTGTTTGCCTCTACGCGCAATGTCCTTTCGTGGAGGTAGAGGCGGCTTGGGAAGAGGTGGGAATATGAATCGAGGTGGAGGCATGGGCCGAGGCGGAGGCATGGGCCGAGGTGGTGGCATGGGCCGCGGTGGAGGCATGGGACGAGGTGGCAGAGGAGGTCGCCCCTTCCGCCGTAAGTATCCGTGGATTTCGTTACTTTTACTTCTCTTATCTTGGTTTTTCGCCATTTTAGTATACTGATTCTACTCATGACACCTTACTTTACAAGTTTCGAAAATCACTGCTAATGCTTTTCCATTTCATTACTACTTGCAGAAATTTTAGGCCCTCCTGCAGTGACAGTAGGTCAGTTTGTTTTTTCCGAGTTATTATATCATTCTTTTTCTGCTATCATCTTTTAATTATATTTTTTAACCTATTGTAGAGGCAGGATCATTATTACACTCATGTGAATCGCTTCTTTTAGTAAGAAGTTCGCTTCAGCAGCTAGTACCATACTTCAATGGTCGCATTTTTCTCGAAAACAAGGAGGAAATAGGAAAAGTTGACGAAATAATGGGACCGATACATGGCTACGTAAGTGTTGGTATGAAATTTCTTTGATCCTATGAAGGAAATCATATTCTTGCCTTGCATTATTCGTTTCAGCTACGCGCAAATTCTCTTATGTTTTCTTGTGCAGTATTTCTCGGTAAAATTAAATGAAAATATAAAAGCTGAGTCATTCAACACAAATACAAAGGTAAACCAACAAAAGATGGAACGAGCCGTTTTTATTGTTTCTCTAACCGTATTCTCTATTTTTATAAAATAGGTATATATCGACCAGCAGCAATCATTGCCGCTATCCAGATTTTTGCCACAACCTCCTGCTGTGAAAGGGAAAAAAAAAGGTTAGTCGAGAATTCTCTATCTTTTGGCTGGCTGAAGCGTAATAACTACTTTTAAGAAAACCATTTCTGGCAGGCTTGAAGAGTGGTTCCGGTGGCCAGAGCGGTAGGGGTGGGCGCGGAAGCTTCGCTACTAGAGGACGATCATTTAGTCGCGGCGGTGGTTTCACTGCTCGAGGTGCTTCTACTGGAGGTTCGAGGTCTGTAGATGAATTCATTCCTAAGTTGCTTTCTGTTCTATACATCTTAATTTTGTAATGTGTATATTGCTTGTATATTTCTACTGCAAAAGAGGAATGCGGGGTGGCAGCTCTTTCCGCGGGAGGGGTACAAGATAAACCATATCTCGCTCGATTACAGGCATTATTATCATACTCCACTGACAGCAGCTTTCGGAAAATTAGAAAGTTAAGCATTATCTATTAGCCAAAAGCAATTTATTTAGAGAATCCGCTTGAAGTAATCTTTATAATGTATTATCCTTTTTAATTTTTCCAAATCTACTTGACTTCCTTTTAGAGGAAAAGAATTACTTAAAATGCTTGTAATCATTGAAGTTAGCTAAACTCTCGTCAGTGCATCCCTATTTTAAGGGTAGTGCACATTCTTGTTTTGTCTGTTTACCATACGGATCGATGGAGTGTGTTATGATTGTTGTGATCTCTACTCAACTTCTCTTCAAATTCCGCCTCGTTTTAGAATTTGACCTGTTTACAAAGATAAATTATTGGAAATGTGCAAAATTTTAAAACCTTAATGGCTACATACCGTAGTATTGGAACATTTATTTCAGCAGTGGCAGTAGACAGACTACCAAATTGAATAGAGTTGTTACTTTCATCGCGTTCTCTTTTTGACAAAAGTCGTCTTGGGGGTTCAAAAACACTAGACCTAAAAATAGATGAAATGAATTAATTATCAATAGCTGATTGCTTATGTTGATAAATTTGATTTACTCAAATCCCTTTCCTCGAATAGCCTTCTTTTTCACAACTCCTTCCACTATCATCCTTTCCAGTAATGGTTTTGCAACAATTTCCTCCACGCCTAGACCGGACGTTAAAGTATCTTTCTTCACGTATTGATTCGTTTTTGCAAGTGCTGTGGCTTCATTGAATAAGCGTTCTGCCTCCGTCTCTAACATCTTTATAAGGCATATAGAATAGTAGTACGATGCAATAATGAGATTATCGTCAATAGGTATACCTCTTGAGACATACTTTCGGGAGAATTGATGGATTTAGCAACAGACGTTTGCCGTGCTCTGCAGTTAATTCATATATCAACTTACGCATGCATCCAAACACTAAAAACTTGCAAATGTGGAAGATATTACTCTGTTTCTTGCGAAAGTGATTTCGGATCTATAAAAAGCAAAAATGGTAGAATATGTTTGCAAGTACAGCTGATAGGCCCATGTAATCAACGGCCTACCGCGTTGCGACAATTGCAAGAGTCCCTCAGACGCTAATTCCTCTAACACTTTATCAACAACTTTTTCAGGTAAATTGTCACCAAAATGCGCTGCCAGGACATGCCTATCGATGATTCCTGAATAAACTCCCTTAAAATGGGCTAAATTTTCCAGACTGTAACTTTTTCAAGTTAACCTGATTGTAAAATGAAACTTTTCAATTCGGGAGAGGTTAATGATGGCACATCTGGAGTTGTAGATAAATTGCAAATAGTGAAGTTATTGCTAATTGCCCCTTGATTCCTGTCCCCTTGATCGTACATCTGTGATTGTTGCATCTCTGCTCAGTTGGGAAACATTATAGCCTAATTTTGGACAATAAAATATGCAATTCTCACCTCGATTATATTGCTCTGCGTCAACTCCCTCATACGCAAAATCAGTATCCTCTTCGCAAGTTGTTTTGACTCGCACGGATAGATTGTGGTATCCTGTATCAACCTGTAATAAGAATGTTTCGCTTGAGCTACCATAAATAGATAATGCTATAAATACCTGTCCAACTGCAGCCTCCAACGGTGACTCGTTGAATCGTATTAGTTCATCTTCGGAAACTGCTCGGAATCCTTTGGGTTCGTACCCATCAGGTATTTTCTCATCATAATACCACAGTTTCATTGAAATATAACGACACTCAGGTAGAGGTCCGAATGATTGCGTAAGGAGTATAAGTGATTTCAATAGCTTAAATGGAAATGTTACGTCTGCATGGCCCAAGCATTGGAAAATGGAAAATTCAAGACTTACTTGCACACTCTGTTCCCGTGCATCGTCTTTTGAACAAGCTATGCGAGGACTTTCTCCCACTAGCATTGTCTTGGAATGCTCGCTGCTGCGTCTTAATGACATTACAACCTCGGATTGCTCGTCAGAATATTTGAATGAAAAGTGGTAGCATTCTATTAAGTTATCATCGAGCCCATGGATACCAAAAACTAAAAGTCTTAAGTAATGCTACAGGAATGGCAACAAGCAAAATAGTTTGTATTCATTTCAATGGTAGCTTTGCATAAAATTGAAATACCAATTCCATAGCATCGAAAACGCCCGTGTTTAGCCAATTAAGAATCATATTCGCTTCTGGCTGAGAAGGTTTCAATTGCTTTAATGTTAAACCGGACACGGAAGCCTCATCGAACACATCCTCCTCAAACAAATTTCTGAGATAAGCGATCGACGATATACCTATTCGAATAGTGTTCTTCAGCATATTTATAGACTGCTGCTGATTCAGCAATTCCACTGCTGGTTTAAGCGCAACGGCCGTTGCCATTATTGCAAGTAGATTTTTTTATACCCGGGATAAGGATTCAATTCAGAAATTTTGGATTATCGTGATTGGTAAAAATATTACAAATTGGAAGTTAACGTATATTTCATTTCTTGGATTGTATCTGATTCGTTGCTGACGGAGTCTGCAGCCGCAATTTGATAGAATTTGAAAAAAGTGTATATACACTCGATGGTGCCACGATGGAAGAAATTTCATGCTGCAGTTTCGCTGTGTAGAGTTGAAATAAAGATTCATTATGAACGCACACCACGAATTACTTCATCCCATGCAAGCAGTGCTAGTATGTTTGTAAAGGTAGCATATCATGACAAATGTAATGCCTATAAAAAATAAAGTGCATTCCGAATGTGCGGGTACGGGAAATGAGCGTGTACCATATTTAAAATAGAAATGGTGATTGTAGGTATTCTATCTGTTAGGAACATCAAATTTTTTAGTAGGCATCTTCTTAAATGACTAAAGTATGATCGTGAAACACGAAGAAAAATTTACAAACGTACATTGTATCACAAATATTGCTATTTTCTCTTTAATTCTGAGCATTCTTACTAAATTGAGTATACCTAAAAAAAATTGTAGATGGCGGGATACAACTGTAAACATACAGAAGCAGTTTCTAATTTTAAGCAGGGCTTGAAAGAGCGGCTCAATTATTCAGTTTATCACAGGCACGAAAAATTACGTCCTTGATTGTGAATGAACACTTAGCAGGCAAACGGATTGTTGAATGTATCATCCGCAAAAATCGATTTTTTTGTACCAAATACTATTATAGTGAATACGTCAATATCTTTGCACAAGACTTATAGAAATATTGGTAAGAATTGCAGCTGCAAAGTGTATTTCAATGGTACTCCATCTACAGTTACCTCGAAAAGAATAAATACGCATAATTTTGTTTTGTAGAAGCAACCACAAGTACAGTAGTGCAAAGCCATTGTCTTACGCGCAGAAAAAGAGTGCAGTGTATTTTGGAGATAGGAAACCAGGGAATTATTACATTTATGCAACTAACTATTTCCAACAAATTCTTAGAAAAAACACATGTTAAAACTTGCAAATCTTTTTTTATAGTAATGAAATAATCTTTGTGATCAATGTACATTTACGCTTTGCTTGCATTCAAGAAACACATTGTTTACAGTTTGTAGCTCCATAAAATTAGCTAGTATTTCTGCTTTATTAAAATGCAATTTTCGAGACAACTCATTGCATTAAGGTACACGGAAGTGGCGTCAGTTCTCTAGTTCTAACTATCTTTTAGTCACAAAAAATAGCTGATTCGATTGTGTGAAAAGCATTCGATGTAGTAATTATAACTGCCTCTTACAGAATGACCAAAATTTATCCCAATTCAGAGTAGTGAGAAACATGTGAATAAGCACCGAATTTTCTGCAGTGTCTTCCAAGGTAAAACTTTTTCTGTTATATTTTAAGAGGAAGTAGATCCAGTCAATAAAAAATGCTGCAAAAAAACGAACCCTTTCAGTTAGAGCATTCATCAAAAGTAAATCCCACATAATTCATTCCCATCATCTGCACTATTACGAAAATGGATTCAGCTATAATTTCCATAAAAGCCCGAAAATGCGAAGTAATTAAACGTTTGGGCAAACGTTCAGCAGGCAGCTTAGCAAACTAGCGAACCCTAATCCGGTTGATCGCTGATTTGACTTATTTCGAATGGTATCCCCTATTGAGACTTTATGAAGTACGCCATATATGGGACTTCAATTGCCAATATCAACGCGGAGCAATGCACAATATGTCTAGTTGGGAGATTGCGAAGTATGATTTATTACACTATCCCAATAATGCTCCTGCAGGAAACCCCAAATGATATTTTATTATAGATTGTGAAAATGAACAGTAAAAAATCAATAAAAACGTACCACTTTCGCATCCTTAAAAATTTGTTTTGCTTCTCCCTCTGTTTTGAAAGGGTAGATTTTCCAGCTGGTGAATGTTTTTTCTTTGATAAACCCCTGAAATAACAAAACGTGGACATTGTAAAAGATAAAGCCCAACAACTGCACCTACAACAAATCTCTGATTAGCCTTGTCATACCTCCCAAACCAGGGTACACTGCTTCTCAGACTGCAAGCCTGCAGTAGTTTCATTCGCCTCCTTTATCAGAACATCAATATGTACATCGATAACTCAACTCAATCGTATACGTAATCGTTCATTACGCAGTAACTTACCTCATCCTCCTTGAAATTGTCTTCATTTTCTCCCCACTGTATACGGCGTAGCATAAGCTTCTTAAAGGACTTGATTGATCGTGGTCCGCCTAAAAGTAATAGCTCAATATAATAAAAGAAAAATGCGCAGCACGTTGAAAAAATAAAACTGCACAAACCTTCAACAACAACAACATTCGCCACGTCGGGGCACATGACACAGCAGCCAGCTAAATGATATTGCTTTGCATTCATGTCAATCTACAAAGCCCAAAAAGATATAACGAGGCATAAAAATATATAACAAAATTTTTAAAGGTATAACAAAATAGATTTACGATTACCTTAAAAAGAGTTTTCTTGTTGGAAAGATCCTTCACAAAATACAGCAAGGCATGGCGTTCAGTTCCTTCTTGCTATGAATATGAAGAAAATGCAGTTGATATGTACGATCGATGAAAAACATTTTAAATTACGGTAAATGCAGAACATACCACAAAACCTACCTTCCATTTTGCTTCCTTTTTTTGGCTACGCTGGGCTGGAGTCAATTTTCGCTCTTTATTTCGTTGTTCGTGTACATTTATGCGCTCTTTCATCTGTGTGCGAACAGTGCTTTCTACCCTGGACGGATCCTACATATAACTCAAAAATTCAGGAATTATAACAAAAGATGCACTTAATTGTAGTCATACAACAAGTTATGCACACTTACTGCAACAGCACTATCTCCCAAAACTCTCATTAAATTTGCTAATTTCATTTTGGGGGGCGGAGGGGACATCAATCCTAAAGAATACCAACGAAGTGAAATTGGAGATGCTTGCATTAACAAATCAAAACATAGGTATAAGCAGCTACACAGTCATTCTTACCCATGCGTATTTTATCTTGTTTCTCACGCTCTTTTTCTTGTCGCTTTCGCCTGCGAAGTTTTTTCCTGCAATCAATATAGAAAATGTAAATTGGCTATAGGTGGAGAGATTTAAAATTAACGTGGAAATCTTTTCAAGGAACCTTTCACGCGTAGTAAGATACATTGGAACGGCAACGGGTTGTTGAGTTTCAGCATTTGGGATAACAGGGTGCTCCACATAACAATTTAAGATTCCCTAAAGAGATAAAACAATTTGATTGAACATTGCAACAAACAATACAATCAAATGCGCATAGAAAAAATCGTTGCAGCATAAATTCATTAGCTAACGTAGTTTATACGGTAAGGAAAGAATTCATCGGAGGGATCGTCAATCTTATCAAGAAATGGCTCGTCCCACCATTCCATTGAGGGAGTTAGACCAGCCTGTATGGTGAATTTAAACGATATACTCAAACCGAGCGTAATTTTTTTCTCCGCGTAGCATTTTAATTACACGAGAGTCAAATTGTTAACAGATGGCTCATCTTTCTAATTCAATAGATAGTTTAATACCCAAGTTTTGACGGCGGTACTCCATGTCTCTGCTCCACCGACAGGTATTAAGTTGGGGTTCACTCCAGAAATATCCATTTCTTCACCCTTTAGCAGTTCCATTTCTCGCTTGCTTTTCTCCAAAATGGATAACCGAGCTGCATCCCGCTTCATTATTTCATTTTTTTCAAGACGTAATTTTTTTACATCAATACCCAAATGTTTTGCCTCTTTTTGGCGTAACAGTTGAAGCTCTTGCTTGATATATGTACCGGGTTCGACAAATTGGAGTCCTCGCTTTCTTTCAGTCTACAAAAAAAATTATTGATCAACGGTGAAAAAGTATACCATTTATGCTAAGGCTGTTAATACTATGTACCTTTCGAGTGATAATAGAAGGATCAAACCATTTGTTTTCAACAGGGGGAGCGACAGGTGGTGCAGCAGCTGCTTCCTATTAAATACATGAATATTTTCTTCAGAACAATGCTCTGTACTAAAATGAGTAAGACACTCAAAATTTTTGATAATTACTTTGTTTTTTGTTTCTTCTCTTATACGGTTAAGATTGATCTTCAATGTGGAATGAAAGTGTGGTAGTATTGGTACAACGCGACCTTCCTCATCCAGTTCTCTCCCAAACTTGTCTAGTCGTAAAGGACGCGGTGACTGTAAGTTGCCCGCTGACATATTAAGCATTGTCTGAACATGAAAAAGAGTCCGTTATATGCATACCTATAAAAATTCATAATCAATTTAACTCGGATGAAAACATAATTTAACAGAGTATGCAAACCTGTGGAGAAATAGCCAAGCCACTTGCTTTCAAAGTTTGGATTTGTTCTTGCATTTTCTTCTGAAATAAAGCTGCTTTACGGGCCTTTTCAAGTGCTTCCCTTGCAGCAGTTGCTGCGGCCATTACATTAAAATTCAACCCTGGTGTAGGTAGCGTGGGAGTATCTGCACAATGAAAAAATGTTAAGCACGTTTTGGTTGTTCTACCTCTTCCGCCTGTAACAACAGGTAACATTCTTGTATTGAACAATGATAACGCAACAAATGTTATACTTGTCACTATTGATGCAGCGGCAGCAGCTGCGGCTAATGACTGTGGAGTTGTCGAGGGCGCAGCAAATGGGAGGGGAAATGGCAAAGTTCCATGTGAGAATGGTGCAGCATTAGATTTGGGAGCTTCTGAAATATAGGAGCAGAAGTAACAGCATAACTCTAAGGGAAAAATTGGCCACAGAAGAAATAATGTGCAATCCAAGAAACATCAGAATTCCAACACAAGAAACTGGTTAATTTCGCCATGTCATACCTTCAAAGGAGCTTTCGATTTGAGGATTAGCCGATACCTCCGCCTGAAGAAAATGCAAATGCAACATATTTTTATGTTTCCTTTTAAAAAAGTTACAACGCATGTTTAGTACGAGTAGATGCAATTTGGCACGGTCGCAGCTCAAATATCCCAATATTTTACTGAGATTACCGGAGAATAATTCCGATTACGTTCAAAAATCAGTATAGAACAATTTTTCAAATGCATTCTACGGAAAGGCTATGATGAGTTTAGTATAATGATATGATTGCAAAGAAACAATACATTGTTTGGAAATTTACCAATAGCTACAACAGACAATTCAATGACATATACTCGCTTGATAAAAATGTAATTTACAGCACGGACAAGGTGACTACGGAGGGTAGTACCAACGGTTTCTCCAAAATATGAATCTCACCTGTCCCCAACGAGTTTTCCGCAGCTTCTTGGATACAAGCGCATCCTCGGGGACTGCCATTTCAGCCTCAGATTTGTTGGTATTGTCCCCCATTATATTACAAATTAGTCAGTTCCAGATATCGTCAGTGATAGAACAACACAACAGTATTACGCAGGTGGCGTGCTCTCAAAGACTCGTAGAAGCATGAGGGAAAGAAAAAATCCTCAATCTTCAGCATCGAAAATCAGCAAGATTATTAGAGAAACAAAGAGTCGGCTTTCATCTTAATTACAAATTGGAGGTAATAACGTGGCAGTATGAATGCAACATAAAAATAACTTAGTGTGTTTTGGCATAAATCAACATCCAACATAAATTGTTTCAACCGCTATAAGTAGATACAATGATTAAAGAAGAGAGTGATGGTATAGTTGACAGTGGCTACTTGTCGTAGTGAGATAAATTTTTGAGGTGATTATGCAAATAGATCCGCGAAAACTTTACGCGAAGTATACTTTATTCTCATCAAGAAACAGCAGCAGCTGAAGAAAATCGTGCAACATGGTTCTCGTAATTCAAAAATACAATACCCCATATTCATCTTTTTGATTCATACACTAAACTAAGTCCGAAGAAGTAGAAGTAAACAAAAGGAGATTGAAGCATTAAAGAAGAAGCGTGGAATCTTTTGATACTATGCCTGTCACAAAACCAAGTTTCCGAAATTTATGGAAGCGCTGGTCCGTCAGCAAATCGTGGTCAGATATACCGTCCATAAGTTTGTGTTCCTATCAGGAAGCCGGTCAATCTCTAGTCTAGCCGGAAAAATATTTTTGACCGTTGCAAGAGTTTCTTAGCACGAATCATTCTAATTATAGCGTAACGTGGTATTACGGGATATTAGTTATCTTGTCATAAAAACAGCCATAAGAAATGTTAAAATCAATAACTCTGTATTGAAAAATTTGAAATGGCATATCACAGATAGATTATAGCCGATTGAAGGAAGCACCCGGAGAATACTTTCGGGGTGGTTAAGTGAGCACCTGGCAATATTGATTTTTGAAGGCGAGGTAGTTGTTAACTACTACCTAGGTTTGCGCCAATGCCACAGTTTCTCCTGAAAAATGTTTCATAAAAAACGACAGCTTATTAACACATAAATTTCAAAGAAAACACAAAATAAATTGCAGTTTTGAAATCATGCTTGGGTGAACAAGAAAAAACAACGTGAAGTTTGTTTTTAATTGTCGTGATTACACAAATCTCAAATATACTTATATATGTCTAGATACAAGAAAAGAAAAAAGAAACCGCAACAATGCAGAAAATAGCTAGCAGCTGTTTTTCTGGGTACATTTGTTGCCTGAATGTAAAAACGAAGCATAAATTGTAACAATTATAGAATTGCGAACACCAATTTAAAATAATAGGGCGCATATTTTTTTAGCGGAGTCCAAGATTAGTAAATATTTAACCCGTAAACATTTTTATATTTAGGAAGTACCCGGAATTAAATGCGAAGCGATTCAGGATGTAATTGAGTGCACACGAATATAACTGATACCCGATTGGTGACAAACAATTGAACGACGAAAGAAGGGGGAAACTACGGGGCGGGGGAAATTATTATTATTATTTAACTTTACTTTTTCTTGATCTTTTTTTTAGTAGTTATTGATTCTTTTAAAAAAGGCATGGAATTCTTTTCTAATTCCTTGCATTTCAGAGGTAGGCTTTAGCAATGTAGGACTCTTAATAATTAGTAACTAAGTCTACTTTCCCTTAAAAGGAGCCTTTTATTAGAATTAAGTTCTGTTGCACCTAAAATCTACTCTTTACCTATTACGCCGCAATTCAACCTCAATTGCAACCCATTCACCAATACACTGAAATTATCACTTCTTACATAAATGTAAGCCAAATATTTCTACAGTTTAATTTCGGCTTGTTTTCAACTTTTCTATCAAGAGTCTTGATTGTACCTTTATTTTTCTTACCCTTGGTGTTCACAATGGGAACAATGACGAATGGGTAACATAGTATTTTTCCATTTGGGAAACTACTCTCTGAGTTGTTGCTATGATGCATCAATGCTTCTGTTTTAATCGCTGCCAGTGTGCATGGGACTATGGCTTCCAATTGAGAATTTTTAAACGTTTGCCATTGCAAATTATAAGAATTGCTCATCGAAACATCCAAGTGGATATTATTACAATTTATGCAAAGCATTTCTTCAGCTTCCCTTACTCAAAATCATGATATTTATTCATAACTTGATTTATATTTTGATTAGAGAAGTGCTTTAAGCTACTCTCTTGGTATTTAAGTGAGAGTTGATTTTTACGTGCTGAAATAAATAAGCAATTGAAAAGAACTTACGATAAACTACTCCAACCAGCATCGAAGAAATCTTAGAACAGGTACACTATAAATGTTTGATAATACTTGAACGAGAGAATATTGAAAGATGAAACACGCGAAGATAAGTTATAGTAGAATTGTTGAATTAAAACATATATTTCTCCCTAATTTATTACAAACATTTGTCACTAGAAAAGACTAGAATAAAAAGACTAATTCAGTTCACTCCCCCTCCAGTTTCGATTCTGTATTTATGTCTATGAGTGTATTTATGGTCGCTCGTCAGACACTAATTGTATTTGTGCGCATTCAAATACAAACCTAATCGACTCGTACTCTACTTCCCAATACTAATCGGGTCATTCCGCAATTCCTACTTCTACTACTATTTTCGCAACTATTTCCCGTATGAATAGTAATTAATTTCTAGCACCTATCATAATTTTATATCACTCTTATTTCTACACTACTTACTCACAGTACAATTACCTAACCTATACTGTAACAGTGGTATCACGACGGAGTGAACTACCTACTCTTAGTATTTTAATTAATGCTTTATATTGCTATAATTATTTTATCGTTATCAAAATTACCTTTTTACTATGTAGTTATTCTTCTTACATTAATTAAGCCAACAAACTGCAGTTCCCCTGTTTCCCTCCCACAAGGGTATCACAGTGCATATAAATCGAAGTAACAACATTGAGTCGCAATATCGAACAATCGAAATAATGGGGCAATTTACCCGATGTTTCCCGCAACTAAGATGCACTTATTTCTACACCTTTGAGGAGGAGAATGAGAGGGCAGCAATAACGGAGAGTTAAAAATAATAAGTATTCTTTAAGTTCTTTTTGTTGTAAGTAGATGCAAGAAGGAGTGAACACACTATTTTTTCTATTCTTTTACTTAGTTTCGCAAATAGTAATTATTAGCGTAGTATGTTTCATTGTATGAATTAGAAAAATACCCTCCTTACAAAATTAGGAGAATCAACCTATTTAATACCCTATTGCTTAAAAGAACTATTTCAGCCGAAGTCTTTAGTATACGACTGGCAGAGCGTGACTAATTCTCGTTAGAGCAACTCACAGAAAACACCACGTTCACATATACATTAATTATATCGTTCACACTACAAGTACCTATCCTAATATTAATTATCATTCTTTTCTATCTATACTATTTATGCACACTACAATTTTATTTGTTACACTCAGAATAAATGAATGCTTCACGTTCTTATTTGTATTTTTGTACGCAGGGGTCATCGTCCCCGAAATCTAGTCTGCAGACGCTCCTAGTAAAAGTTAAAATTACCCTGCTCGAAAATAAGCTCAACCACAACATTTGAACTGAAATTATAGCATTGCCTATTTTATGGAATTCTTCAGTATATCGGAAATTAGAGTGAATAATAGGCAAGAACATATTTCATGCGTTCTTATAATAGAACCGCTTCTCTCGTTTTGTATAAAATAACAAATTTCTAACGAAAAGCATACAAAATTAACAAAATACCAGTGAATTATAATCCAAGCGAATAATAAATTGACATAATTCCAGCCTCTGTTGCAAAATATTATTTTACGTCCCTAAATTACAGCTACCTCCTTAGTGTTGTACGATTCTTAATGAGCATCTTATCGCTAATTCTTATATCTTTGCAGAAACCATATATTTCAAAGTTGATAATTAAGCGAAAAGGTAACTTTATGAAGACAATCTATTCTACGCAATCCCAACGATATGTAGAAAAAAAAATTCGTACAAATTTTAAGAGAATTTTTAAATAATTCAAAAATGTTGCTTGAAGATTAGCAAAATACTTCACGTAACAAATATTAAGTTCGCTTAGTATCTTTATTAGATAATGACTAATCATCCTTAAAACTTCTTACCTTAATTTCAACATGATAGAGGGAATTTGGAAAATTTGCTCAAAGTTAACACAAATTGGAACACAAAATTAGTATAAAGGGATTTGAAATAACGTGACAATGGCGATACTACTGAATTTATTGATTCTCTATACCAACCTATCATTTTGGTTAGGTTACAAGAATTTAAGCGATCAATAAGAAAGCAATACCGTGAAAAGCTTCCGTTTCTTTTAGTTTTACCAATTTTCTGTAGCTATCGCGGTAACCTCGTGGGCTGCAGCGTCGATTTTTTCATATTTGGTTTGCACTTTGAAAAACAAAGTGATACATACCATAAGATGCAAGTTATGTTGTTAGTAGAATCGCGTATACGCGAGACCATGTCAAACAGAAAGTGTGTTGGATGCTGAAAGGTCAAAAATACCTTTTTAAATTGAAATTTTGCCGTTTTGATCACTTTTTCCTATCATGCAAGTACTCTCGGTTCTTATTACGTCTACCTGTATTATAGTAAATATGTATCCCAGGAAGAATATTCACTATCCTCTTTTGTATAGCTTTATTTTGATAATAACCACCATTTATTTAAATCGATTTCTTAATGGCAGACCTAACAAGCACATATTTTCAACACATGTCCTCTCGATTTCTTCAAGTATCTTTACTGGTGGCAGAATGCTACCGCCCTTTGTAGTTGTACAAAGGTGATATGCCTCAAGTATAGACTTATCAAATTGAGCACTTGCTGTGCATCCACTCCGTGCGCATGACTGTTCAGAAATTATCTCCTTCCAAGTATCTTCAGCTTTCTTTTCCTCCGTAATTTTGACTTCTGAAGAGAAAGAGAACGTGTAAAAGAATAGTCAAGTAACAGAAAAACGTAGCATGTGATGGCTGTTTATCTCACCCCAAATTTGTGCGTTGTTTTCTATGGATGCAGACGCGGCCTCAAAATGGTCTTCATTCTTCCTAAAATGGAACTTCAGCTCATCCAAACTCTAAATCATGACAAGTAATACCCATTGTCTCCACAATAACAGCGTAGTCTGACGAAACAGCAGTATTACCTGTTCCAAGTCTTGAACACCTTGCAAAAGATATACAGTCTGCTTCTCCATCATTGAGAAGACTTCATATAACTGGCGTTTACTAGTGATAAGAATGGAGGGATGGTGGGAGCAATGGCTCGTAACAGATGGCGCAAATTTCAAGCCTGTTTTGAAATGATCGTTAGGATAAAATACACAAGTGACTATTTTTAGCATTTTTCAACCCTACTTCTTTAGTTTAGCACTGATCTGGAATTATTGCTTAAGTACTCTCGGATAATATTCATAATACACCCAAAGAGGTTTCTACTTAGCAGCTTGAGAGTCTTTCACATGCACAAATTTACATATTGAATTACTCTTTACAAAACAGGTGAGTGTAGTTTTATATATGCGCTACTACTCATTCTTTCTCACCAAATTATGACGTAATTCAACAGTAAAAGTCCTAATTGCATTAGATAAATCAAATTAATACGTGCGGCGAAGATAATTCCCCCTGGATTGTGTGATGGTGCAATTCACTAAGGTATACACTCCTATTACGCTATGCGCAACATTATTTTGTTTCGTGGTGCTTACCTTCGGCAAAAATGATATCTTTTTGATAGGTTGCATTGCCACTTTTGCACTCTTCTTTTTCATTGTCGGCAGTTTCATTGGGCCGAATACCCGCTTCCTGTTGAATAAGTGATTAAATTGAATGCAAGGATCTATATGTTCAATTTTTTGCCGCTGATAGTATCTCACATTCAGGTGGTAGCTAAATCGTTCCACCAGAAGTTGCAACAGCGTGATGTCATCTCGTCGTATCTTTTGTTTGTCAATTTCAACCTGAGTGTTCGCAAGTTGCTCTTCTAGTTGCTTTCTCCGTTCCTGCTTTTGTGCCCTAGTCTCTGCCAATTTTTTAGCATGCTAATAAAATAATATATATTATATTTTGATTTCCGCTAATAATTCATAGTATCTAAGAAACAGCTATAAAGTTGCTTCATTTTAGAACAAACATACTATGATTGCTTTTTGTATTCTGGTCTCTTCTCCATAGAGTAAAGCCTCGTTCTTTTTCGCTTTTCGCTCCAATGCTTCCAATGCTGCTTTTAGATCGTTGTGATTCCCTGCGTTCTCGCGACGAACATTTTCCACTTGTGCATTTCTTAAATCTACAGATAGCTGCAATCTCGATATTTCTCTGCGCTGAGAAACAAATTCCCTACAATTTATTTTTTTCTTTCTTTGAACCATTCCTGGAAAATCGATGTTATTTCTAAGATTCGCCATTTTTTAATAAAATATATATTGTGAATTTCGTAGTTACGTAATTGAAATTATGCAATCAGAGAAAGCCTTGCTTCCGCTGCTATCATCCGCACAGTTCTTCATTGATCTAGCCTGAAGAAACTTAAATTCAAGTTGGAATAAGCCTTGCTATTAACTACAGTTAAATTGGCATAACATATAATTCCGGCATGCTTCCTCTGATGCAATAATTTATGCTATTGCTGTAAAAATAAACAGCACATCATCATTTCCATTCAAATTGTTTGGAATTGAATGAGATACTTTTTAAACGAGAGAAAAAAAATTCAAATGATAATGGTAAGGGAGTCTTAAGATCTATAGACAGAGCCATGTTTTAACTTTTTTTATCAGTCTAATATTACACTGATTTTCAGCATTTCTGAAACGCGAGAAATTTTAAATGTACAATTAGGAAAAAAATTAACTATTTTTATTAAAATAATTGATAAAATACGCAAAATGCATGCAATCCAAAGCTGATTGTGAGCCTGATTGGTTAGTCCACATTAGAGGGTCATGGGTCCTAATCGAACTCAATATTGGCATCTACAGCTGCACAGAACCTTGGTGTTTTAAGCATCGCTGAGACACATGAAGCCAGCACTTTTCACTCAAAATGTGTTTGTAGAAATTTCCCTACATTCTTCAATTTATAGAATCGGTTGCCTGAACCACATTGACTTCTTTCTTATTTTATGATTGAAAGATGGTCATGAATAAAGTCTAATAATACTTCCCGACAACGCTACCACTATATCGTATCATTCGGTCCTATGTAACATAGACTTGTTTTTGTATTGTAAGCGCATTTTTTTCGTTCTTGTTCATTTTGAAAATTCACTGCTGCCACATATCTTGCTTTTCAATTCCAAGTAGAGCCACGAAATGCTTTCGGCGTAAGATAACTTGCGGAGACGCTCACTATGTTGATAAGAGTGTGACAGAAAAATAATTTTGTGATTTCATTGTCACGAAGCATTTTACAAGTTAGCAAAATTGACTCCACATCACATTCGGAATTGCACAGAGTTAGTATATTAAATTTTTGAGTTGGGATAAAAGAGAAAAGCACTACTAGTTGGATTTCATTAATATGTGTCATAGTCGTAATGGAAAATTAAAATACTTCCGCTAAATCGGTAAAACTCTACTAATTTAACCATGAACTGAAAAAGACAAGAATCAAATAAAGAAGGAAGCTGATAATTTAGCATGAGCAACATTATTGTGCAAATTCATCTTACAGAATTTTCTCCTTGATCCTTTCGAACTCGATATTCAATATTAAAATGATACATATCCTTTGGAACTTCTTCATCGGAATCTAATGGACCCTCTCTTATCGTACCATCTGGGTTATTCCACGTCATCCACTTGAACATATTAAATAAATCTCGATCGTATCGCGTTGTAACATGCTTTAAATTCCATCTTTCAGTCCTCCAAGCCTTCTTTTCTGAGGACAATTTAACTCCATATTTGCTTCTTGCTCTCATTTGATTTTTTACGGGTAATAGATCGTAAACTCCACGAACTGCTTTGTAATTGCTACATAGAAAACAGAGAGCACACAGAAAAAACATGGAATACACATAGAAAAAATTAACTAAAATGAGAATTCGTCATAAAATATAATACACTTTCCGCATATAGTAATATTTGACGTTGCATCAAGTACTACATATCTTAAAAGCGAGAACAAAGTTAAATTAAACACAAACTTTGGCATCTCAATGTATGCAAATACCAGCCTGAAACATCTCTACAACGTCCACCCCTTATAAGTATCACTGAATGAACGTTTAGGTTATGGCCAATTCCAGGAATATACACCGTCACGACCTTTCCTGTTGACAATCGAACTCGTGCAATTTTTCGAAGGCCAGAGTTTGGTTTCTTTGGTGCTTCCACTCGCACTGCAGTGCAAATACCTTTCTTCTGTGGAGCGCCTGATACATACCACACGATATACATATATTAAAAGCAATGGAAGAGGAAAAAAAAAGAGAGTACCAAGATTACGAAAGCACGAGCTGTAGAAACAAAAAAGGTGCTGCTGCTAATCCGCAATTGCAATCCACTATTAAAAATTTCATCCACAAAAAAATTAAAGCCACTTTTGTAGTGAGTGCTAGCGCATCAATCTGTTCACTCTTGGAAAGATTAGGCAAGGAAAGAAATACGTTCTTCACGGGCAAATAAAACGCAAGGATGTCACAGTGGTAATAGACGAAAAACGAGCATGCATATTTTCATAAAATCCATGCCTCTTATAGCTTCAAGCAAGATGGGGATACATTGCGTATTCAAAATCGATTTTTTATTTAATAACCACACAGTCAATCACTGCAAGGTAAAGGCTAAAGTTAACGAGTACCTTCAAGCCATTTAGAGCGCCAGTTTTTACGTTTGTATCGTGGTATCATTTTCGGACGCCGCTTGTAGAAGAGTCTGCCACTTATGTTACGGGTAGAAAAAAAGCGAATGTTTGTACTGACTTTCGGTAGGATCAATGAGTTTCTATGTAAAGGGGAAAATAGGGAGATGGAAGGAAATAGCTGTGGAGTTATAGGCCAGCGAGGGTATGTAGGAAAAAGCTTGCTCGTAATATGAAAATTCTCCCTGTGAAACCCCCATACTTGAAGCAGACGCGAGAAACGCATTCTGAACAAGATTCCAGACAAATCGATGTCAAGAGGCTACTTTTCGACACATTGCTTGGAGTTTTGGGTTGAAATTAGAAAGAAACTTCAACCAGCCATTTTTGCAAAGCACGATGTCTTGAACTTCAATTGCAATTACCGGAGTGCTTAATCTGACTACCATAAAATAATTGATGCAACGCCAAATTGATAAATTACTACCGTACTATAACTAAATTAATCCGCCCTCTCATTCGAACATTCTTGTACATAGCTGACACTTGGTGTGACCAAGTGTGGTATTGAATTCCTACGGGCAGAATGTCACTCTTGACGAACCTTGTGTTCGCGAGAATCACTCATGAAAATGCGTACAATAACTCAAGAATGAGAGGAGTGACTGAACCTCTTTCTTTCCGCGAATCCCACTACATCTGCACGTTTGTTAGTTACCTGTGAAGAATTGCAGCGACCATTAAGCATTACGTGATGTATAATAGCTGAAAACTTACCTCTCACAGTCTTAATAAGTTTCTATAACTACGAAACACTACTATCACTGTAAAAGTGAAAATAATGTTCTTAAGCAGGCTTACAATGCACATTCATTAGCAGAAGTTGACAAACAAGAGTGACAAAAAGTTTGATCATTGAAGGCATTCTTCTTTACGAGGGTCATTAACCTTGCAATTAGGAGCTGCGGCTGGATGAAAAGATTAGCATTAGTGAAGACAATATATGAAGAAATTTCCTTAAACAGCATCTTCTGATCTTTCCATGCGCGATTTATCTATTCTATAAGCGTCTGAAACAAGGGCGGCGATATTGATTTTTTTAATTGCACAAATTGCTTATTTTATTTATAACATTATTTTAGCTGACCTCTAAACCATCAACAGTAGATGTAACAATGCCCCCAAGTAGGTTAGAATAGAACATAGAAATATCTAAGTTAAGTTAAACTATATATATTTTGTTTCTTTCACATTGCGTCGATGGTAGTTAAGATCGTATAACGAATTTTGTCATTGCATGCTCTATTCTTTAAACGCTCATTTCCTCTTTTACAAAAAAGAAGTATAGCGCAAGTTTCTTTCTTAATAAAACATTTGCAACTCAAATGGTTTCCTACCGCATAAAAGATTTGATGAAATAGCTAGTCGACATCGAGCAATATCGACTGGCGAAACATGACTAAAATTCTTAGCATTTCGCATGCAATACAAGCTATGTTTACAACTTCAATGCCTATTAGTACATTCAATCGCACATTATACATGGAAAAAGCACTAAAGCATAAACTAGCTATTATGAGTATCAAGGTTGAGATATTTTAATTATCTCTGCTGTTCTGTAATGGGAGAATGTATGAGATAAGCTGTTCAGTATATATGAGAGTTGAATTTTACGTGCTACAATAAGTAAACGGTTGAATAGAGTATGTGACAAGCAATTCCAAACAGCAACTAAGGAATTTAAGAACAGGCAGATTATAAATGTTGAGTAATATTTTTACGAGGGAATATTGAAATATGAAACATGCTAAAATAAGTTAGAATATCATAGTTGGATTAAAACATATCTTCTTGCCTAATTGCATATAAACAATTGTTAGTAGAAAAGACTAGAATAAAAAGACTGATCTTACTCACTCCCCCTCTAGTTCCGATTCTGCCTTTATTTCTACGAGTATGTTAGTTGTCAATGTTCTTGGTTGCTGGTCAACGTCGGTTGTATTTGTGCGCATTTAAATACAGACCTAGTCAACTCGTATCCTACTTTCCACTACTACCCGGGCTATTCCGTCATCCCTACACTACTTACTCACGGTATAATTAATTTGCCTAAATATTAATTACTTAGCCTAAACATTAATTACGTAACCTAGCATTAATTACTTAACCTAGACTCTAATTAAAACATTACTTATTTACTACCTACATATGCTACAAATCCATTTGCTACAATGAGCTCTAAAACGGAGTCAATATGGCTAGGGAGATTGTCTATAAAATAATATCCAAGGTAAAAAGTATGAGGATATGTTTAGCATTCTTGGCCTTAATTCAGTAATGCAAAAATCTTTTTCGATTCGTGTTTTACTCGAAAAAACTACAATGCTGTACATCTTTAGTTTTATAGAATATGCGATAGATAGGATATGATGCAATTTTTTGCAAAGCCCACTAGGTTCTAACCAAAGCATATATATTCTGACGCAGAAACTCGTCACAAAAAGTAAATTCAACTTGTCACGCAAAGTAATGGATATTGCGGGATCGAGGACAATTCATTGACTTACTGTAAGAACCTTAAAGGCATTGTTCATATCGTTTGTTACATCAACGAATGTATTAAATCATTTCATTTCTAAGTTGCGAAAATTTTGATTAAAAATATAAAGGATTGTGTTTTTTTATGCGTGCCAATTTGAAAATATACTTAGATGCTGCTTTTTCTAATAAATTTCTTATCTATCAACCGCGCTGGAATTATTCGATGCTGCCATGCGGCTAGTTGCATCCAACTATTGGGTTTCCTAGTTATATTTTTATTCAACTGACGATTAGTAAGAAGTGATAATGCGAATAATAATTACTTTCTTTTGATTATTGTATTTGTGCACTAAGTCTTAATAAAAAAAATAGCTAAATGAAAATAATATTATACATCACATAGCATAGTCATGTAACAAAACATTCCACTTGTTCATATCTAATGATGTTCCATTTTTTGAAGTAGTACTTTACTTGAAAAAAATAGTTTAATTTCAGAAGGCGAAAAGAGTTTCATAATTTTTCCATTTAGAGACTGACTGAAACATGAGTATTACGGAGAAACAGAATATAGTCATCTTGTCTGGATCAAAGTACAGAAAATGATACATAAGGTTGCAGAAGACAGGAAACAGAAGGTGTAATCACCTGCACATTGTCTACAACATGTCCTATCAAGACATAGCAACGTAGTATCCTCTCTTATTTGTGTAATGTGCGTAGATGTAGTAAAGAAAAAAAAGATTAGAAACTATTTTATACAGTTTTTTAAAACTGTTGTCTTTTACGCAAACGGGATATTTGTACAAGTTTACTCTAGTGATACAAGTAATCCTTAGATAATTGCGTATTTTATGCCGGGCAGAATATACTACAGAATACGCGTAGAGGGGTGTTTAGAATATTGCACGTGGCATGTATATATATATTTAAGTAGATTACAAGTTTTGTAGTGAATAAAGTAAAGTAATGATCAACGTCATTTCCTCGGTTGGTGGATATAGAACTTCTATTCAGCTCTTGAGTACGCATAAGGCGTATATAATACGACCTAGTATTAGTGGAACAAGGAATTAATTATAGTATTCTGTCCAAACGTGTAGCAACCAGGAAATTAAACAATAACCTTGTTTAAATAGTATTGATCACTTAGCCGCCTGCTGATGACTTACTGTATTGTCTCCTCTAACATGTATTACAAACCGCAGCCGTAAATTACATGGTTGGCAAATCAGGAGAACACCCCTAATTACAATGAGCATACCCACAATCATGCGCCATAATATAGCTGTAAACAATTTTTGCTGCACTGATTGTTACTGACCTAGAAAATGCTGCAACGCATGTGTTCTGTCAAGACTTTTTTATATTTTGAGTGTTCTATTCTATGAATATGCCTTATAAAAATTATGCCTGCGAACAATTTTAACCTGTTTGCCCATTCAATTGCAAATGCCTGTTCATGCAGTTACTAAGATTAAGTAAATGAGTAGCAGTCTTGGAGCTTTTTGCCGCATAGATATAATATAATGTAGAAGCGAAGATATTAAAAGCTTTTATTTTCGATCTGCCAGCGCAGCTACAAAATCGATTTCTTTAACTTTCAAAATTGTACTTCTTTGCTGATGCGTTACCAAGTGCATGCATTCATTGCTGCTGACCAACTTCCTTTGCTGTTTGTTTTCCCGTATTGGCGCCCAAACAAGTTGGGGGACTAACAATCTCGTTACCAAGCTACCCGAGTCCCTCATTATGAATTTATGTACTCTTCATCTGGCTTTGCTCAACTTTGATAGAGGGATTTCCTAGTGAAAATTTTCACTGAGTTTTGTAAGAGCGCATCTTCTTTTAGTAAGCTGCAATTTTTTATACCATTGAAAACTTACGTATGCTAAGTTTAAACAAAATCATAAGCTGAGAAAGTAGTTTACTTTTTTGTTTTTATAAATGGACTAACTGCTTTCCCTCCCCAATGTCTACCTTTATTTCATCTCCTGCTACCTCAGTCATTCCCCTTCCTGTTGGGATTGCGAACTTTGAGGAGGCTTCAGCAGAATTGCAAGAAAGACCTTCCTCTTCAAATTCGGTGGATTTTCTCACTGTTGCATCGACTGAAAATGGAGTGAGGTCTTGTGAAGTCATTTCATCCTCAGAAGTAGGCAGTCCTCTCACCCTCGATTCTTCTCCTGTAGTTATGCCTCTGCAAGCAAAAGGAGTGTATTCCCTTTCTTCAAACATGGAAGCTGCACCTGACCCAATACCTTTAAACTTTCTAGAAGGAAGCCCTCAAGCAACTGAGGCAGATTTTATTTCTTCTTCAATCCTATCAACTATGTGTGAATTAGATCGATCTAGTGAAGGCGCCATTGCTTTTCTTGGAGATGATTGCTTAGCTTCAGCTGATTTAGCCGAAGCCGATTGTCCTACTCCTCCTACCTTGCCCGACTTTGAAACTATTGTCGCTGCTTCATCGAATGATACCCCTACATTTCATCCAGATAATACATCCTCTTTTGGAAATAGGGAAGAATTTTCATCCCTAGCACCCTGCCCTTTAAAAACTGACATTGCATCTATGTCTAATAAGGCTTTGTCAAATCCTAAGCAATTGACTATTCATGTGGCAAAAACAGAAAGTGAGTTGGATGGAACTGATCCTACTGGTAGTTCCTCACCTACTTTAGAAAGCTCTCCCTATCATAGTGGTATTTCAACGAGTACAAGCGACGGGGCTATGCAGCGGGCTATTGATACACTCTCATCTCACACCATGCTTAATCCAGCTAAGGATCAATCTGAAAAAGTAGTTTCTTCAAATGATACTTCCAATATGGACAGTAGCCAAAATTTTTTCAAGACCCACCAGTTATCTCTCCAATCTGATGGTAAATCAAAACGAAGTTCTTCCATCTGTCGCCATTGGCTTATGGGGAAATGCAACAAAGGGGATGCCTGTCAATATTCACACAGAACTCTTCCCATAAATGGATCGAATCATAACGGTGGAATCGTGTCACATGTGGCTCCATCAAAAAAGAGTACCGTTTGTACGTACTGGAAGCAGGTAAACTTTGGGCTTGTATCTGCTTTTTCTAATTTATTTTTGAGGGTGTTCTGATAATAAAGGTTTTATGACGGGAGACTTATTATTGTTTGTTCTTTACGTTTACAGTTGCATTAATTTGTTGTCTATGTTACTTTGTTGCTATTTTTTATTTTAATTAAATTTGCAATGAGTATGTTTCGCATCCATGGCTCATCAAAGCAATCGTCCTTTGCAGGGCTTGTGTACAAAAGGAGCAGAGTGCCGATTTGCTCACACTGATGATTCGATGGATCATCTGGCTCCTATTGGCCACTCAAGACTTACTCATGGGAGGAATGCGGCTTCACCCCATGCCGTTAGTAACACGCCATCAGGATATCGAATGGGTCTGCTGAAATTCATGGAGATTTTGTGATTGTTTAGTTACTCTGAACATTACTTGTAAAGTCACGTATTGAATAATGTTTGTGAAGAACTTTTCGGAGGTTTAAAGTGCAAGTAAATTTAATCGGAAATGTTGGAATGAATGACAACTATTTTAATTGGATGTTCAGAGCTTTGCCGCTTTCGGCATTTTGGTTGCCCTCGTGGTTTTCACTGTAATGATGCGCATACCATTGACGAACTCAGACCTGGAAAATTTACCCAAGATGAGTTGAGAGCTCTTAAAATTACAAATGATGTTGTTGGTACATCTATTGAGGGACCAGGGCGTCGACGAGAAATTCCTACTGATGGAGGCTATCCGAAAACTGATCGAAAGGAATGCTTCTTTTGGCCACAGGTATTTAATATCTACTTGCAGATCATTTGTCATGAAATTGTTTAGAAATGTGTGATGACTCTTATTAGATAGTTTGTGGTGCTATTTCAATAGGGGCAATGTAAGAAAGGAGAAAGATGCCCATTTTTGCATCAGCACAACCCAGATGGACCTTCTCCTAGCTTTCCAAGTTTGTCGAAACCTTAAATTTTAGTATCGAAACAATTTGTTCCTCTGGATGTTTTTTACAATTTTCTTTGCTTTCTGGAATGGAACCTCAGAAAATATATTAATTATAGGCTGCAAGTGCTCAAATCCATTTGACATTTTAGTCTAAAGTTTGTGTGTAAAAGTAGAATAGAGATACGGAATTTATATTATCTTATATGAAGCAGACGGTGGCCGATTTCCGATACCTAGAGCTTTTCGAGGTCTTAATAGTCCTGAACCTCGGTATATCCGAAGCACATCTCCAGGCAGCCGTCCACGTATGTCTCGCTCTCCAGATAAGTTTCGTCGCATGCGGCCTGGTTTGAGTCGAAGTCGTTCTCGCTCAAATACTCGCCCTACTCCTCCATGGGCTTCGGCGGCATGCCCTTGGCGAAATCGAAAGGGGAAATTAGAAAGCAGCAGTGGAGGAGGATCTATAGAGAATCCAAAAGTGTCAAATCACTTAAGGAGTAGTGATGTAGGGAAAGGGGACACGGCAGCTTCTAAGGAGTTTCTGGTGAATTCCAGCTCTTCAAGAGAGATGAATTCGCAGTATCATGACAGCAGGGAATTTTATCGTCCGAGGAAAGATAATTTCTATGTAGATCCTCCTATGGGTGGTGCTTCACGTCGAGATTACAAGGGAGGAATGAATAACTTGGATGAACACCTTGATAGAGCATTTAACCGTGAATCCGATGTCTTTCCTCCTCGGAATAGGCGAGAAACTCTGACAAATCGAATTGAAAATCGTCCACCGGC
This sequence comes from Cardiosporidium cionae, assembly GCA_015476325.1. Lineage (NCBI taxonomy): Eukaryota > Apicomplexa > Aconoidasida > Nephromycida > Cardiosporidium > Cardiosporidium cionae. The sequence continues at coordinate 21,972 of JADAQX010000173.1, read as the reverse complement.
TTATTGTGGAAGGGGCGATGGAGCTGCTGATCTTGCTTTCCGTGGAATGCGACGCTATGTGTCTGGCTCAGGAACTTCTGCTTCTAAGGTAGGACGCGAAGTGATTGCTTGACTTGATAGTTTTTAGTCTCTATTCCCTCTTGCTCATTCCAAAGCTTTATTTTAGAAATACGTGCGGTTATAATGCGATTATTTTTCCTTTTTTTTCAATTTTCAGGGGGAGCCATGGCGTTTTTGACGGATGAAATATATGTAGTAAAAGCTGACTTCTCGGTAGCTCAGCGCCAATGATCTTTAGGGTTTTTTTCAGTTGTGAAGTCATGGTGTGAATATAGACAATCGCATATCGAATTCTGAATAGCTTTATTTAATTTCTCTATGCATATTCCTTGTAAATTATTGTTGTCACATATTGAGTCTAGCTTTAAGAAAGTGATTGCTGCGCTATTTTTAGCATACTGTGGAGGGAGGTTATTTTCGCAATGGGAAAGGATTTTATTCAACAAAAATGATTTAAGTATATGGGTGTGTTTAGATCTTCAAAGTTGTATTATTTTATTTTCGATATGGCTTAGACTCGCAAATAAAACATATGGATAGAATTTTGTTTGATTTTAACAATCAACTGTCATTTAAAAAAAAAAATCAGACCTGGAAAGTTCTCTTTCACCTACGTGATCAGTTGACAAACTGCGTTTGTCTTTTCAGTAAATCTTGATAAGGTCCTCCGCTTCTAAGTTTTAGCTCATCGTGATACCCGACTTCTACCACTTTACCGTCTGCATGTACATAATAGAAGAATATAGGTATGGTCAGATATGTGTTTCTTTCCAAATCATCAATCTGCACAAACTAGTAAGGAATTGTACTTGCATTCCTAATCCAGCACACATTTTGTTGTAAAAGTATTACCTTTCAGCACGTAGATGACATCAGAGTTTTTGATCGTATCCATGTTGTGAGCAACGACCAGCACTGATGAATTTTCGGTTACTTTTCTCAATGCCTCACTGATGTATTTCTCACTTTCAGGTTCTAAAGCTGATGTTGCTTCATCCAGCAACAAGACCTATAAGGCATAGTTTATATGAATTTCAAGTGTTATGATAATGAAAGGATGAGAAAAAACAGTAAAATTGCTAGAAAATGAATTTTACTCTCGGCTTCCTAAGTAATGCCCTGGCAATATAAATACGCTGTCTCTGTCCACCAGAAAGCAAATTTCCATGCTCTCCAACGTGAGTATCATATCCTGCAGCAAAGAATATAAATCATTGCGTAAATTTTTTTTGAGGAATAACCCTGTATCTCAAAGCTGGGTATGTAAATAAACACGCACCCTGCGGTAGCCGCGAGATAAATTCATGACAATTAGCTTGTGTTGCCGCCTCAATAATATCCTAACATAAAAAAATGGTCATTACATAGAATGGGCTGGGTTACAATGATATGTTGTGAGGAGTGTACTTTTTGGGGAAATTTTTTTCAAGAGAAAATTCAATTTGATAAGATGATATTAAAATTATTGCTCAAGTGCTCGTTTGAATAATCTTAATCATATAACAAAAACACACCTTTTCCGTAAAAGAGTTTTCCGGTAGTGCATACGCTATGTTTTCTCTTATAGATGTTGGTAGAAGGTCCGTAACCTGTGATACCCATGATATCTGAATTTGTGAAGATAAAAAAGAATGAAAACTACAACCATACTACTAGCTATGGCATAACGAAAAGCCTAGCCGGATAGCATTAGCAAATAGTTGAGAGATGAAATCGCCTCAGTACTGTTTCAAGCTTCTCTGAAACTTGTTTTCCTACGTAATGACTAATAGCACGAGCGAACCTGCGAAAGTAAGTCTGCTCTTTTATATTCTTTGATGTTCAAATTGCCCATAAGTATGTCTCCAGACTCAGGTTCATAAAATTGCAAGGCAAGCCGTAACAAAGTCGTTTTCCCACTTCCACTGGGGCCAACAACGGCAATGTGCTGAGATCAACAAAACGTTTTAAAATGAATACAATCACGGTTCCATTGATAAATCGATATTTCAAAGACTCTCCTACTGAAGAAAAACGTTACCTGCCCGGGATAAACATCGAGAGATATATTGTTTAATATCATGGCAGATGGATTACTCGGATAAGAAAAGCTAACATTTTTAAATGAAAGCAATGGTGAGCTACCCGGCATAGACCCGCGTTGTCGAACATCTACGGACAATGAAGATGGAAACATCGGAGCTCTATTCTCTGAAATTGTGGTCAGATTCTTATCGGAGTTCAGATAATCTGATAATTGCCTTTCCGAAGAGGTAGAATCAATGCTTGAAGGAGGCTCGTTCTCAGAAGAAAAGTTTCTTTCTTCATTACGCATAGAATTGAGAGAATGCGTAGTTTGGGAAAGATCTGTGACAAAATGCTGGCTTTGCGGTTCGGCAGGAGTGTTTGAACTTTTAGAGGGTAAAATGCCGCTTGGACTATGCGCATTTTCATCCAATAATGAAAGAACTTCACTTCCTTCGGCTAATGCTTCTTGTATGTTGATCCAATAACTCCAAAAATTAGCACTATTTTGAACAATTCGAAGATAGAAAAACGAAGCAGTCAACGAACTTGGCTTAATTAAGCCATTTTGCAGCAAATATTTCCCATAAACTAAAGTAAGCACAGGAGTAAGCACGGATGTGATGCGATTAAAAGCTGTAAATGCGCCGGAAACCTGAAACGATGGATCAATAAATAAATACCCAATTAAAAAAACAAAAGCATGCAGCAGTTCCACAGATAAAAAGTGTTAGAACATAATTTTTCCGTGGTATACCATTCCATCCCATCTCTGTTTTAATTGGACTTCTTGTAGAGAATCTTTATATTTCTTCCATTCCATGTTTTCCATGTTGTGAGCGCGTACTACACTGATGAGTGAAAGGCCTTCAGATGCAATTTGGGTGCTCTGCAAAATTGAAATCGCCATTATATATAGATCAAATGCTACGGAAACTAAAAAAGTGAACTTTGAATTCTTATCCATTTCAGAAAAATAAAAAGGAATTACCGAAATCTACTTCAGCAAAATTTAGCAAGACTATACTATAAAATTTTTGATAGGAAACAAAACGGACAAATACAAACAGGCAGCCAGAAAATAATCTTTTTATTGCAGAATTTTTTTTATAATGTACCTTCGCTTTCAAAGCAAGAATTTCGCTGGCAATTCCTTTTTTAATCCGCGCATTCAAAACATTTAGGATTGAGCTACTGGAAACTACAGCCAAAATCAAACTGGCCAATCGTACATTCAATGAAAAAAGATATCGAAATCCCAGTAAAACGACTAGAAGTTCACGTAAAAGAGGATTTAAAAATACAGGAATAACGTCAGCTAATTCTTCAGTATTGGCACCAAGCCGACGAACAAGTGATTGTTTTTCAGAGGCATCATGAAAACTGATATTCCTATGAAGAAGTGCATCAAAAATGGAGGAACGCAAACGCGCAAGGCCACGAGCACCAGCCACGGAAAAAAGATAAGTACGAAGGCCACCTGTATAGCAAGTAACGCGGATTAATAAAAAGGGCAACTAGCATAAGAGTGTAACACAATGTAAACTACTTTTGCAATTTAGTAAAAATTGCAAAAGTGATCCCTTCTTTAAATTATCCCATTCACAACAGTAGATAAACATAGTAAGTATTAGCAAACCAAATATGGCTTGTGTAAAGGATATAGTAGCCCACGAAAGAATGGCAACGCTTGCAGAGGACATCGGTTTACTCAGCGCTGTCTGTAATGCCGCGGTAAAGTAGATCGGCATGGTACTTTCACATATTGCTGTAATCACCACACAAATTGATCCCATAAGTAAGTATGGTATCTCTCCACAACTTAGGCGCTTCAAAACAACGAATGCATCCACAAAGTTGAGAAAAGCTTTCCTTATGAAAGATATACAGGTATGGCATCCTCTTAAGCCTTGAAGCACCACACTAGCGATTACTCGAAGCGGAAGCGTTGCATGACAAAGCGGCTTTGCAAAGTTTGATTGAGAATAAGTTGCAAAGCTTTCAGAAACTACAGGAACATTGCTTCTTTGACCGCAGGATCCTCTAGTAACGAGTTTTAATCTCGGGAATGTCTTCCCATACCCACCTGCCCTGAAGCACTGTACCAAGTCTCTTGAATTGATTTCATTTGCTTCTTTATAATTTTGCCAATTTCCAGGAACAGTTTGAGAAAGAAAACTAAAATTCGCCTTTTTTGGAATTGCATACGGGCATTTTCTACACGTGGAAGCGGTAATAGTTTCAGCAAATGATATACCGCCACTCAGGAGAACAGTTGGTAAGAATGGTTTCCACAATAAGCATTCACACAGAGCTACTAAAAGAACTAAAAGCAACTTTCTCACTGAATGTGACATCCTTTTTGCAGTGCAGAAGCAGGATTTTTTAGAGAATCACATTGAATGGCAATTCGCATTCACATGTATAAAATATCAAAGATGGAATATGGCAATAGAAAGAATAATGATCTATTCCCTGCTGTAATTCCTTCATTTAAAAAAAAGTAGAATTCAGTGCTCTCGGTTTACAATGTTTGACTTCATCCAGGAGAACGGGTATTTCCTACATTTGTGCTCTAATTATTTCTGCGACAACGGGCGAGTTGCAAAACTCTAAAGTCACGATTGTTTCCAAAAACTCATAGTTTAGAGAATTTCTGCCATTACATCGTAAGGAATAGCCAAATTACAAAAGTTTGTGTCATTGCCCATAATCTGAACAGCGGGGCGCTGATTGGTTTATCCTTCTCACTGTCCCCAACTAGAGGGCCATGCGTTTTTTTATTTTGGAGTATTATTTCACTATATAATGCTTGACCCACGAGTAGTACCAGTGCCCAAATTCCACTTACAAGTTAATTGAGCTGCTCTTGTTGGAGTAGAAAAAAGTTACGTTCAAAAAAATTAGTTTTACTGGTTAACCTGTCAATATAAGAAGATTCTGGTGCACAAAAAAAATAAAGCAACGCGGCGTGGTGCCATATCACTGTTACAAGAAATGTGCTAGGTGGTATTACTTGTATCCAATTTTCCAACATAAGCGCGTTGTGAATTAGCAAAGAATTACAAAAGTGAAAAATATTCTTTCTGTAGCGTCCATGGTGGCAAGCATACAGTGCGCAAGATCAATCAATGAAAGCAATCGAAAAGAGATTATCTTCACAATAAAGTGATGTTAATTATAAGGGGACCAGCCACTAGCTACATAGGGAAGTACAATACGCGTTAATAAAAACTTTCGATATTATCTTGTAAATATGGAGATCATATCCAATGCATTCGCCATATTGACCCATTCTCGTTCTAATGCAATTTCTGCATAGCAATTAAATATGAATTGGGATGTAGGTGTAAAAATTTCCATCGTATTTTCTTTAGCCAGTACTTAGCAGTACAAAGAGAGGCTTATTTTTTACGTTAATTCTTCTCAGATGATCACAGAAAAGTTGAAAAGAGGTTTCTGCATGTACTCGAATAAGTAACTCCTACACAGCGTATAAGCAAAATGCCACTTGTTTACATGTGGTGTCAATATCTTACGTGCTAACTGTGCGCTTGGAACTTGCAAGTCAATTTTTTTATAAATCGTATAGAGGTAGCCATTGACCTGATAAATATACATTGAATGGCGTAGTTAAAAAACTAGGGAACCAAATCATTATTTGCAGTTGGTTCCCTTGCTTGATGCCATTGCTACTATAACATGCAAGTAATTCCACAAAACTAAAAAAAATAAGCATTTCTTCATTTGATTTTGTCACAAGATTGAGAAAGCTATAACCATGATAAAATAAATTTATACAATTCAATATAGCAATGAAATGTTATAGTATCCAGCAACCAAGAAGGGGACAGGCTTGAAAAGTGCTCGCAAATAGCAAATAAAAATCCAGTGTACTAGTTTCCGCAATGTAACCAACCATGCCGTTACCGAAGCTTTTTATTTAACCGCATCTACTCCTTAATCATCTCTCCTCATGGCAGGAAATGCGAGGACATCCCTGATTGATCTTGAATTCGTGAGAATCATAGTGAGCCTGTCCAATCCTAGCCCCAATCCGCCGGTGGGGGGCATGCCTTGTTCCAATGCTAGCAGAAAATCCTGTAGTAGCAATTATCTACATATAACCATGTAATCATATCAATTTAAGAAAGCACAACAAAATAAAAAAACTGACATGATCCATTTGGCGAGGACAAAGCATATCATTTGCTTGCTGTTGTATCTGAAATTCGAATCTTTTTCGTTGTTCCAGAGCATCATTCAGTTCACTGTATCCATTTGCCAGTTCTCTACCGCATATGTACGTTTCGAATCGTTCCGTAAGGCGATTGTCATTTTGACATACTTTAGCAAGAGGGGAAACATCTACTGGATAATGCGTGACGTGAATTGGTTGGATCAAAAGATTTTGGACTTTGCATTCAAAAACCTTTTCCACAACTTCTCCCCAAGTGTGATTCTCTCCATGTATAAGAGGAATAGACATCCTATTTGCAGCAGCAATGGCCTATAAAAATCATTTCAAAATAGATTTTAGTAAAAAATAACGCATGTAAACATAGTATAATTTTAATAAAATAATATGCAACCATTTACCTGAGCAGTTGTCATTTCCGTAAAATTAACACCAGTGTGCTCCACAATTAAAGAAAGCATACTGTGTCGTGGCCATATACCATGAAAGTGTACTTTCGTATTCTGATAAATACATTCCAATTGACTCAATACATGCATAGCAGATTCCTTTATCAACGCCTCCACTAGATCCATCAGCATTTCATAGTTTGCATAAGCCTGATAGGCCTCAAGGGTTGTGAATTCAGGATTGTGCCAAACACTTACACCTTCGTTTCGGAAGCATCGATTAATTTCAAAAATCTACATGAATAAATCCATACATTTTTAGAAATTTCTATCATATATCTTTGAGCTAAATACCTGTAGGAGCATTAGTGAACCTACTTTGTCCGACAAGCCACCGATAATTAACCGCTTTAAGTGAAGCTCCGGAGAAACTCTCAGCGAAAGATTGCTTTTTAACTGTAGAAGTATAAATAATTTTTTCTTGATAAAAATTGGAAAATATGAAATAAGAAAAGGTTGAACATTGAGGCACAGTTTATCAAAATAAAAAACTTACTGGAATTCACAGCCTAAATATACGTCATTTACAAAAGTAGAAATTCACATATTGACACCTCTCTTTTTGTTTTTATAAAAAGTTACAACAGTGCCTGCATGGAAAATTCAACTTAGCACTCCATATAGAATCCAAAAAAGGTACCAGTAAAGTCTATTTTAATTGAGTAATCAAATTATAAAGACCTGACCGTCTCACAATTAGTAAAAAATGGGCGAGCCGATGCACCACTGGAAACACTATGCAGCAATGGAGTTTCAACTTCGAGAAATCCTAGCTGCTCAAGATATTTTCTCAAAAACGAGATGAGGTGAAACCTAGTGCAGAGAACATTTTTGGCATCCTTATTGATCAATAAATCCAATTGTCTTTGTCTATACCTCGTTTCCATATCTTTTAAGCCCTTGAATTTATCTGGAAAGGGGCTCAAGGATTTACTTAAAATTCTTACATTAAGACAATGAAGAGTTAATTCACCACGCTTGGTTTTCCTTATATAGCCAGTAACTCCAATAAAATCACCGACATCAAGATATTTCATAAGTCGGCTGCTGTTGCATTCTCGCTGAAAATATCAATTGATAACATCACATATCAATTCGGAAAAATTCCGCTACTGACAGAAATTCGATTGTACTATATGAAAGACACGAAATAAAAGACACTTTCTTAGTCGAACTTACATTCTCCGATGATATTTGAGGGTAGAACATTTGAATGATATCTTTATTATCACTGATATCCACAAACATTCCGTTATTTCGCACACTCATAATTCTTCCATTTATTGTGAAAAAGGGCACGTGTAGGGAATCACCAGCTCTTAAGTCCCCAAAGCGCTCCTTCAATTCCGCAATCGTGATATTGGCACACGGAAAATTGGATGGGAAAGGGTTGATCTTTAAATCATTCCGAATCATATGTAGTTTCTTGATTCTGTGAACTCGCTCACTCAAAGGTCGACCGGTGAAAGAGCTCACTACAGGATGCTCAGTGGAATTAACAACCTCATCTGATTCCAAGAAGTCATTAGAAGATCCTTCTACAACTTGGGACTGGTCAGCAAACCCGTCGTTTCCTTTGCCTACAGCAAAGATAGTAAGTAACCTGGCATTGTTAAATTTACGCGCTACGGGAGGCCTTCTACCAAAGGAAGACGACTTTAAGTGGAACTTCGGCAATTTAACCCTGGAAGCAGCCGCTCGATATTTTCTCGGAACTGCCGATTGATACCAAGTGGTTTGAGGTTCAAATGTGAAGGGAACTACCAGTGCTGCATTGAGTGCTAAAAGAATGAGCGTAGGAACAATCCACATTTCGGAAACCGCCAGTCGTTTGTCAATAGTCACGCCACGACAACTGAGAGACAATGCGGACTAGTGAAATTGCTACAACAGCAAAACAGGGCATCGATAATGTCCTCGTACTAAAAAATGCTAAATCGCTGCTCCATAATCGGTGAAAAATAGAAACATGCAAATAGATTGCTTTTGTCAAAAAAAAATTAGAACTTTAAAGAAACGGAGAGTGCATTTTCCGTGGAAATAATCGTTGCTTATCAGATACAAGAAACGGAGAATGCTATTCATTCTGTTAGTACACTTTTACTTCAATACAAATTTTGAAAGTAGAGTTAAATCCATTGCTTTTTACAGCAAGTTTGCTTCTACTGAGACATGAAATTAGAAAAAGTGAAGGCGACAAAACTATTGGCTAAGCATGCAATATTTCTGTTGCAAGATAAGTTGGCAGAGCTACTCGCTTTTCTACAGGAGAAAAAAATAACCTTTTAGGTTCATTGATAGTTTTCCAGGAATTTTCTAATAATTTCATTCTCGAAAGAAATATATAGGAACAACTGCGAATATGCCATTAAACAAAAGCAAAAGGTAGTATTGAGAGCCTAGAATTGTGCGTTCAAACTACTTGTGAAGTTGTCTCTATCACCATAATTTGGAGTAGAGGATTAAAACATATTCACGTAGGAACCTGCTCCAGTTCCTTCACATTGCGTAATTCAAGTGAAAAGGCGCAGACAATTCGGCTCGCAAGCAAAATGACCAAATGTAAGGACGCATTTGTGCTTGAGTTATTTGAAAATCAGACGAGCACCCTGGTAGACTAGTATCTAGCTTTTATGCTGAACCAGAATAAGAACCCGCCTAGTATTCGCCAATTTTGGTAGCAGCGTTTTTATCGCTCAAACAGTTTTTCGGAAATGCTGGAACTGAGGTTGTAATATGCGGTTAATGGTATTTTACAAGAAATTAACGCGAGGAGAATTCTTCAAAGTGCAGTACATTCAGAATAGTAGGAATCTTACTACGGAGAATCAAAAGTTTACCCATCGGTGATATGATGAAAACATTATTTCATGTACCGTCAACGCAAGTTAATGTATTTAGCTCCGTTTGGAATGTTTCAGATCGGATTTTTAATGTTCCTTAGAACTCTTCAAAGTATTGCTTTCAATAGATAATTGCTTAAACTTTATACAGCAGGAAAATTAACGCCTGTAATTTGAAAAACTGAGATTCCTTCTGTTGAATTTCATTTGCGCTACTCCATTTGTGGGGAGGAAAAGAAAGTACTTGACAAACTTGAATCATTGATATGAAGGGATTAATTCTACTCGACATTACATTAAGTCAGGCAGGCTAAGTCGATTTTGCATGCTTCTGCAATTCAATTATATACAAATTAAACAAAATCGCTCTAATACTGCTACTTATACTCGCTCGACAACAATTTTATATCGACGGATAATCAACTCATGGACCAGAGACCATCCTAACGAGACTCTTGCAGCCAAGCCAATACTTGTGATAGACGTTGAGTGTGCTGCACGTTCTTTTAGCTTTCACTGTCAAGTAACCATTAGACGAATGTACGCACAAGTGTGCTGGTCGCGCATTTCACAGTAAAGGAAAGATAGCCAGAGATAAAAACTATTATACAACTTTCATTGAACTAGGCACTTAACTTCGATGAAAGTCTTTAACATCAACTGCAAATTAAATGGCAGTAATATTGATATTCATGGCATGTGACAAGTAAAAAATTGTAGTATATGGAACCACGTAGATATAGGAATGATATAATATTTATGATAGTTCGTTAGGAATTAAACAGTTACTTATATTTATGATAGGTACGTACGAAATAGGTAGTTGCTTAGAAAAGGAATTAGTTGAAGTAGGAATTGATTTTCTAGTTCGATTAGTATTGGACATAGAGAGCGAGTCGACGAGGTCTGTGTTTGAATGCACGCAAATACAATCAATGTCTGATGAACGACAACGAGTATACCCTGTAGTAACACATAACCGATAGAAGCGAATACAGAATCGGAACTAGAGGAGTCAATCTTTTAGTTAATCTTTTTCTTTAGACAATTTTTCTTAATGTTTGATTAAAAAGATACATCTTTTTCTTTAACAATTTTGCTATAACTTATCTCCGCAATATAAATAACAGCTGAATATTTCCCTTGCTTGGTTATCTTCGATAAATATATATTTTTCAATAATAATGTATTGTTGCCAGTGGTTCTTGTCGCAAGTTCTTTTATATTCACTGAGCTACTGCGCCACGTAAAATAAACTCTAAATCTATCATAGAAGCTTATTTCTACAAATACACTATATCTATAAACGCCTCAATAAATCTTCGCTTTTACAGCATACGTGGAGTATCATCATTAACGTATTGCCTTCAATCATCACATATCCGATAAAAATTTATTTAATCCTAACTAACAGCTAGAGAAGAATATGTAAGTATTACTGATAAATGGAATCATTTAAATATATTTCTGCCTGCATAAAAGTTTTATAAAGTATCTAATTCATATTATGAATCACGAAATTTCTTGCTTTCTTTCACGAAGCTGCCTAATTAGTTGAATGATGCGTACGAACATGAGTTTGTTTCATTGACAACGGGAAGAGGCGTGCTATTCGGCATGTATGTCAGGAACTCAGCAAATACGTCACTCACAATTGCTAACAAAAATTCTGTCATCAATTAATATTTGTGATAGAAAAGTTTTGTCTAAGTTTCAGAAAGCTCCATTCTCACTCTTTGACATGAAAGTTAGCCTAACCAACAAAAATGCTTACGACAAAGCGGGAAACCCATCTTAATTCATTTTTTGTTATTATTCTTATTATTCTGTCTTTATAAAAATTACCTTTCTACTACGTATTTATTTTACTTAAACTAAGTAAACCAACAATCCACAGTTTTCCCCCATGGATATCGCAGTGCGCATAAAGCGATGTAATATCATTGAGCCGCAATATCGCAGCAATGAAAGTTACGGTACTCTTTCCCCGATGTTTCCCGCATCTAGGATGCACTTAGTTTTACACCTTTGAGGATGAGGGATAGTAAACAACAGGCTAGCAAAGTAGACTAAAGCGATAAAAAGAAGCTATGCATATGACATAGACCACTACTTAGCTTAGGATAATTGCCAAAGCATTTGGCTGTCGAATCCAATCCCTGCTCCCCAAAACAATAGGGCAAATACCTTTCAAAGTTTACATGGATGCTACGCATTAGCAATTGTACCTTTCTATTCAGTTTTAGAATGAGACGAGCGATTCTATAGCACAAGAGGAAACAAAGTTTTTATTTTACATCATCAAAATGAACTAATTCCAATACTTTAAACGACTCTTTGCTATATCTATTTCTATTCAAATTATTATGGTAAACTTTTGTACTTGCTTCTTCATGTTTTCGCACTATTTCTAATGGGAGTCATACAAAAGCAAGTTCAATACATGTCAATGCGGCCTCTTGCGTGTGTGCTCACTAATCGAAATTATTTCTAAAATTGGCCTATTTTTTTGTAGGTAAGAGTTGGTGAAAAGGAGTATCGAGTGCCTATTTTCCGTCTGGTCTTGGCAGAAGTGACCGTTTTTTCCAAATTTTTTTCTATTGGTGCCTTTAAATTTCCTATTGGTGCAAGTATTGGTACTTGAGGGTAGTCATCGGTAAGATCTTGATCAATTTCTAACTCGGGAGGAAACTGTTCTTCTTCCGAAGAATCATGCGTATTACCAGGTATATCCATTGTAGCATTAAGTACTTTTGACTCGGAATAGTGATGTACTGAGTCAATTATCTCTGGTCTGTTTGCTGCAGTTTTATCGAAATCTGGAGAACTAGTCATTGCATTTTGTTTTGCCCTTTTAAAACGCGGGTTTCTTTGATCGTAATTATCAGACGAATGTTCTTCAACCCGTTTATTAGCTGTTTTCTTCTCTACTGCAGTGTTCGATTTCGTTGAAATAGGCGCTTCAAGCTTAAACTGAGAGTGCGGCTGTATAAGCAGATCTTTTTGCAGCATTGCGTGAAGCGCTCCTGTAAGGTAATTCTTATTTTGCAGCTCGAAGAGTAGTTCGTAAGTTCCCTTATCGGGTGTTCCGATTGAATCAAGTAGCAATGCTTCTGTATTTTTCTCATTAGATATCCTCTGAATATTTAGCATTGTTGACCCTGCATTGTCTGATATTTTCTCGTTATCTTCGTATGGGGACTCCCAAAGAAGTTGATCGACGTCTAAACTCAATGGCCTACTTTCGATTAAAGCTTCTGGTGGTACAATTAATTCAGTCTCATTTTCACTTCTTTGCTGTGCTAACTTCATATGCGCCATTTCTTTTAATCTTAGCACATCCTCTTCACTTGGTCTAGTTGAGTTAGCTGCAGTTTCATTTTGTGCTGCATCTTTCATCGAAATTGTTGAAAACACACCATACCTTGCTAGCGGTTGGGCATTAAGAGAATTGATAATAGCGCAAGTATCACGTTGAAACCAAACACCTGTGGTCGTGCTAAAGTTATTGCAAATGCATTGCTGAAAGAGTATGCTTGGTTCCTTGGGTGGAGGTTTACCATTGTTATATGCCCAGCATTGAGAGTTTCCAAAGCGACCTCTAGGGCAACCGTCATTGTTGCTCGCGCAGTGCCGAATAACATACGACCACGAGGGAACTCCGCCCGATTTTCTACGTTTGTTGATTGATTGTGAGAGCAGATTCGCTGGAGGAAGGGGCTTTGCTTTATCCCAGAAACCGCTACATAAATACGCGTCACGCTTTGGATTCAAGTATCCCGCAGTTGTTCCGCACACTCCATATCCTCGCGGACAATTTCCGCATCGTCTCCGGCGACCTATATAGGGGTAGTGGTCAAAGGTAATCAGTTTTAAAAGCTACGGTATTCAATGCTGTAAGATGTATCAATTCGAAGCCTTACCAGGTGAAACTGATTTCGGAATCTTTGATGGTATAGCAACAGGCCAGTATGGAAACCAACCTTGATTTCCAAAATCATAGTGGCAAGCCATGTACGTGGACCAATACGGTGGGTTATTTTCTTTTCTGCAAGGGCGATTTCCTCCGCACTGACAGCCAGTCACTATCCAGCATCCAACAGCGGATGCTTCTGCTCGAACAATTTGTGTGTAATGACCAATCATCTGTCCCATTCTCTGTTATGTTATCATATAGGATACCGTAAGTATTTCAAGCGTTTTCTCAATCATAGCGAGGGTTAATTATCATCTATATTAAAAAATGAATTTTTAGCTCAGGTACTTTTTGTTTCGCTTACTGTCGCCTTTGCGGCGGGATCCTTTGCATTCCAGTCGAAATATTTCCGTTCATCCCACCACTTTTTTACAATAATAGAGGCATCAAATGCTGTTTCTCCTTTGTTACTGTAGTCAATGGTGTTGACATACAAATTTTCACCTGGTGCTACCCTATCTGGACTGAAAAAAAAGTAGAATATCAAATGCTAAATTACGCTGATGTTAAGCATGTTGCTGTAGGTTCTGTTTAAAATAAGTAAATCATTGGAAACTGCTATGCGTTGTTGTTCCTGCAAGTTGACTATATTGTAAAGTATTTGACTCACGGTGAACGTTTTGAATGACCCCAATGTCCGGTGGCACAAAGTTTGCTAGCGTAGTTTTTAGCATACTTTTCCAAGCCCATATCGTATACAAGTCGCAGCATATAAACTGCGCCTCCACCCCATGCATTACCGGCTTCGTAGGAACGAAGCATGTTGTGCATATCTAGTATACGTTGTCGATGAATATTACCGGATTTGCCATAATCCATTAAGTCAGTAAAGGCTACCGTGATACTAAACCTAAGTAGAAATAACGCGCTAAGTAAGATAAAAACAATTTTCATTTTGAAAAAAAATTTAATTATTCAACTATTTGCAAAACATTGGAAAAGTTTCACTTTATTAGAAACAAAAGGAATTTCGGAGAACAAGCTACTCTGGCAAAAATAATTCAAGAAAAAGTAATAATGATAACTTTTATTACAAATGCTAGCCTTTGTGTGGAAGAAACAAAGTATCGAATGCCCATTTAAACAGGCATTTTTAGTGGCAATCGCTATTATTTCCTTGCAATATCTACTCAGCCCACTAAAATGATTTCATTTTATTGGAAGCCGAAGACTGAAAGCAAGCTGAGCAATCCAGTTAACAAAAGCTGAGGCTTTCAGCAGTCGCTACTCTAAAAAAAATTTTGAGTGGTTGTAGTGCTTTGACCACTTTCCGCGATACTCTAGGTTAGATTTATCCAGGCATTGCTTTTCTACAATACTAAAAAAAATTTATAGCAAAGTAATACCACACGGAAAATCCTTTTTGCTTCTGTGAACATTGTTTTTACAATGGAATGTAAAAGTAGCTGACTACCCTAATGGCTTACAGGCACATCAAGTTGCAGCAAGTTTTTCCTGCACTTTAAATATTTAAAAACTATACTGCTGATTGTTCAAAAATGATATATTTGCAAGTTACTTGAATACCTTTTGCATAACTTTGCAACCCAACACCAACAAGCTAGCGTGCAATGAATTTACGAAACTCTGAAAAAAACTGTCAACGAGACATCGTATAACTAAGGTGAAGAAATATGTTCTTTTTTGAAAAGCTTGTGCCAACGTATTTAAAGTTAAGAAATACAGTAGCAGTGGGACGAAATATTTAGTATTCCTAGTTTTTTTCCAAAACATTAGGTATGTTGCCGAGATATGCTTATGTAAGTCAATGCCAAATTTTTAGAAAGAATACTATTGAAAAGTATTTACGATAGGTTGCTGACTTCCTATTTTAATGAAAAATGTACGCATGAAAATGGGAAGCCCTTAAAAGAAGCCAATATCGATATCTCCTTCAATTCCAGCTCGATTTCCCAATAATCTTCTTATCCTCTGAAACTGATGGAAACCCTTTTATCCTCTAAAAACATTGACGTAAATATAAAATGCCGCTTTTACATTAATTTTTGCTGCGAAAATATATTGTAAGTGTATCCTACATGCCAGTTTTCTGATATAGCATTTGAGCGTACAAATGCAGCAGAAAGTGTAATTTCATAGCTATGTTAGCTACCTTGTGTTCTCTGCTTGCTTTAATTGCTCGAAAGGCAATATACCATTTTATCTTTTCGTTTTCTTATAGCTGTAACATACCTGGGCCAAGTACATCTCCATCGCACTATACCCTCTAGGCGTTTCATCGAAATGCATTTCTAATATTCCGAAATCATCTCTGTCTGTAGGGCTTCAATTAATATTCAATTCTCTTTATTACAATAAAAAAATAAAGAAACCCACCCAAACGAGATATTTGTATATCATAGCACTGTGCTTCAACACCATTGATTTAATACCTTTGATAAAATGGCAGTCAGATCTGCATTTTTCTTATTGAACGATTGCATCAATTTGCAATATGTTGTAGCTAGAACTCTCTGGTGTTATTTTGTATTTAATCAAACATTATAGTGCCACTTTACAACCTTGATAGCATTAGCTTCAATAAAGAAACCTGGTGGTTTACAAAACAAGAAAGAGCGCACAGTAAGTGCCTCATGAAGTCATGTAGGCTACGCATATGAGAAACTATTGAGTTAGCTCTATAACTCACTTATTATAATATCTGATAGTGTGGAACAACAAGAAAAAAGGAATATGTAGTTTTAAGTAAATTTTTCCTGGAGCTTGAAAGCGAAGATATTATAGGCTGTAGTGTGAGTCGAGTAGATGGCCACGTTAACGGGCTAGGTGACGTATGACTTGGAAAAACCTTGATGTTTATACATGCTAATATTCTAACAAGATGGTTCGGGGCAGTGTAGCAAAATAAAAATAAAAATATTTCGTATGGAAAGATTGTTGCTTCAAAATTGGAGCGAGGTAACACGTATCTTTAGTATTTCTGTTCTATCATGGAAATTTCAACAGTGTTTGTTTGGATTCTAGTATTGCGATGGAATGGAGAGTAGCTTGAGCTTTTATTTTAATCCTCTTTTTCCTGCAAAGTGAATGTAAAATTCTTTTTGATGCTTGAAATGAGGCCAAGCTAAATTGCCCACATATATATAAGTAAAAGCAGTAAAGTGTGCAAAATATGCACGGTGCACGTCTCTGTGTTCACAAAGGGTTGCAGTGTCTCATGTACTCTCAAGACAGGTACAATGACGAGAATGCGTCTTATCTACGCTTTATTGTAGAGCTTTAAAGAAATAGGCATTGAGAATCAATGCTTGTGTGGCAGTCGTCTCCATATTTAAAAAAATGAAGGAATAGCTTTTTTTCGAGTTTTCAAAAAAAATTTCACACCATTTCACGAGGTTTTTTCTCAGCAGTCGCAGCGTATGACGAATCATAGCACACTTATAGCTTGCAATGCAGGCCACATCGAAAAAATACGAGGAGTATCGGTTGATTTTCGCCATATCGCAGACTAAACATTGGTAGGAAAAACTCATCAAAAAGCGCGGATAAAGTCTTCTAGTAATCTACCACCTGCAGAAGGTAGACACAACAATTCGTAGACTATTTCTTTAACTGGTTTATGCTTTCAGATGAAGAGTGTGCTTTCTAATCGGACTAATAATAAAAGAAAAATTGGGGTTTCTACAAATCCTAATAATTGAATTAGACCATAATGTAATTTATAACAATTTTATATTTTCAGGGGAGAAGTCAAGTTTGTGTCGGCTAACAAGGGAGCCATAGGAAATTCTATTACGCATGAGAACACTATTGGAAATAGATGTCCAGCTTAAAATCCTCTCTATTATTGAGCTAAGCTTTCATCTCAACGAAGTATCGCAGTGATAAACGCAGCACAATGGACTCCTCAATGCAGGGTCCTTTGAACAAAAAAGTTAAATTCGGGCTCGCTACCAAATCGCAATGTATCCCTTCTAAACAAAATATTAGCAAAATGATTTTGGCACCTGTTGAAAATGTTTCGTCTGCATTTTCCATTTGTCAGCTAAGACATGAAAGTTCCGATAAAAATAAAACACGATTAAACAAAAGAGAGGTAAAAAACTCCAATGTATGTAATCAAGGAGATATTGTTCTAAATTTTGAAAGAAAGGCTTCGAGCACTCCTCTCGAAGCTGCAACCCATTTCGGCCCAAAATCTATCTACACCAAAAAAGACCGCGATAAGGAAGAGACGGTATATATGGAGCGGGACATAGACTTAAGTGAAACTTATGGCTGGAATTTCGTTGCAGGAGAAGAAATACTGGGAGAAGGAACATACGGGCGCGTGTATAAGATGTTTCACAAATGCACAGGTGAAATTCGTGCATTCAAAAGAACTTTCATCGATGCTAGAGGATTTCCGTCTTGGCTAATGCGTGAAATTTCTTTACTTCGTTGCCTCGATCATCCGAATATAATTCGCCTGCTGCAAGTGTTTATAGGCCCCGAAAGGGTCTATTTGTCGTTTCCTTTTGTGAGTGGAGGCACACTAATGGATCTTCTACACAAGTGCTATAACAACGGTATGCCTATTCCTGTGGTTAAACTAGTGGCACGACAAATATTCGAAGCAATAGCCCATTGCCATAAGCATCGTGTGATACATCGAGACTTAAAGCCAGAAAATGTTCTCTGTGAGTATGATAGTGCGGGAAATTTGCAGCGAACAATCTTAGCTGATTTCGGCCTCGCACGCTCTATACGTTGGCCAAGCCAGACACTCTCACCGGAAGTCATTACTCTGAATTACCGGCCTATTGAATTATTGCTCGGAATGCCGCATTATACATCAGCAGTTGACATTTGGTCAGCGGGTTGTATTCTTTTGGAACTATTGATAGGTCCAAGGTCTTTTCGAGAAGTATTTTTTGGGAAAGATAATCTTAACGAATTCGCAGCAATTATGAGGTTATTTTTGCGATTTGGTTACCCGACCAAGGAAGAATGGCCGGCGTTTCATACTCTACCATACGCGGTAAAATTCCAACATTGATTCAAAAGCAATTCCCCTTCGACAGATTTGTTCTGTACTAGAATGAAATTGTATATATCATACTATGCTATTGCTTGTATCCACGATCACAATACTCCTGACTAGTCTTTCGCTACACTTTTCGTGAGTGAATCATACTTGTTATTATGTCTCAGTCTGCAGTGCTACCGAAAATTACTCCTGATAAAGATGCATTCCTTGAAATTTCACAGCTACGTACCGACCTTGACGAGCATGTTCTGGATATATTGCGACGGTAATTTTGTATGTTCCAGCGCATTTCATACATGCCTCACGATTTCTTCAGCAAATTCATCATTTGCTAATTGCTTCTATAGGACTCTTGTTTTAAACCCTGATAATCGTATCAGCGCTGCAACCGTCGAGCAGCACATCTGGTTCAATCAAAACTGTCATACTGAATAAAAATGCAGCTTGACTACTTAATATCGGGTTCCCAAAACTGTTCGTACGCTCTAACGAGCTCACTACTAAAGTCAATGATCTAGAAAAACTCTCGAAAAAAACAGAAATAATATCGTACTCTGCATAGCAAATATGAATCAACGTCATGAAGGATTGTCTTATTCAAGTTTGTCATGTTTTGAATAAAATATCTGATTGATTTTTTCCATTGAAAACAATTTTTGGATTTGAAAACTTGACGGGTAAGATTTAGAGAGCAGGGTGGATTGCTGTTGCACTCAATGCAGTCCCATTTATAGTAAAAGCAGCCCAACAGATCCTCATTGACTCCATAATGCAGCAAATGCCCATAAATGAGTTAACGCATCGCGAGGTAAAGGTGATGCATTCGAGTAATTGCATCCAGACATATGTTAAAAGAGTTTATAAGAGGTTGCAACGGACTGCAAACTATACCGAATTGCATTCAGCTCGGCTTAGTAGCCCTCCAATTCAGGGAAATCTATGACACCATCATCAGCTTTTTGCTGTAAAAACTTCTCTGTTGCACTTTTCTGTTAATTACACACGACAGGTTGCAAGAAACAGCAATAAATGTACCTTTGAAAAAAATGAGCAAGTAGTTGCGATTAACTTGCTTTTAATATCAGCATGCAAAACAAATGAAAATAGCGAATACTCTGAAGTATAAAAAGTCATTTTACTTACAGGAAACTCTATCTGCAATTGAGAGCAAACTTTCTTCATTTCTTCAGCAGCTTCATACATGCAAATCAGTGGTTCCTTCGATGAAGTTCTCAGTCTGACTTCTAACTTATTCTCAAGTGGATGTGGAATACGATATCCAACATAATTAACATCAGGATCTTTCAGTAGTTGCCTACAAAAGGAATCACAAGCATATTACATAGTGATCACGAAGAAATTTTCTTACTTATAAAAAAGTAGAAAAATGGCTAAAGCGCGAGAGATAACACTTACGCTTTAAGTACATTCCCAAGCGTGTGATCTTCCAAGTAAATATTAAAGGTACCACATAAGCGAAAGCGAGTATCCGGAGCCCATTCGACTCTAAAAAATCACAGCGGACAATATCAAACATTACTCAGGGGATCGCGTCACGAAAAGAGCTCGACATGGCATACGGAAAATTTACGTAGAAACACTCATTAAACTTAAAACGTGCTCCGCCTTTGACAAACTGCTACAAGGATATATTCATAACTTAGAAACGTAATCACATATTATCTTGACCGAAAAACAAGTAGCCACATAGGAAGGGAGCTAACAATAAAAGCGAATCAAAATTGTAAGTCTCAACCTCAAGAAATTATACCTGGAATTGCAAAAGCATTTTATACTTGCGTCAAGAAAAACCTGCTTGATCATTTCAATAACCATCGAAAACGAAAGCGAAGCTTACCTAAGTAATAAAGCTTCTTACCACTAACCAACCCCATTAGAAAAATAGCAATATTTCTGTATCAGAAGAGGAAACAAGGCCGCTACTCATGCTAATAACTGGAATAAATGCCCATCAAAAACTCACTTTTCAACACCATCAGGAAGCGTCCTGTGGTCAGCAGCATCCGACGAATTCACCAAGGCAGATTGCTTGGCCATCTTCAAAAAAATTGGCAATGGGTGTCACTCGTGTGACGAGCTGGCGAAGACATACTATCATGAAGTAATCGAAATCTCAGCAAAATGAAAGAACAAAAATGTTCTATACACACTCATGAGAAAGAAAGTCGTAATTAGGGACTGTCCGTTGGAACGAAAATCATAGTCTTCAGAGTAAATGAAACACATCGAGAATAGAGAAGTGACTTAGATAAAATAGTCTTCTATTGAAAGTAGGTATTGAATCACAAAGCGTCGAATGCTCCGTAAAGTTATTACAGCCCAAGAAACATTGCAGGTCACAACTTATGCACGCTTACCAATACGTTTACAACGCGTATAAGCAATAACACTAGTCTTCTGTTAGCCCGTACGAATTTCCTCTTTCTTTACCAGGCCTACCCACCGTACTTTTGCTTAATAATACTCTTTTTATGCTTCTAAACAAATTATAATTTTGTTTTAACAACCAATCCTGAATTATTCAGTCAATTGCTCGTTAAAATAACGTTTTGGTGGGATGCTTAACTATCATTAAAATTGTGTCGGCATTGTATGTGAGAGAGATCGTTAAGGATTTGAAGACAAGCTTGTCTCAATAAGATTAATAGAATATAGCAAGCTTTTTGAACAGAGCAAACTTGAAAAAAAATACAATAGCAGAATGGATAACAGGGTTCAATCTACTACAAAGGAAAGGTATTTACACGCAATTTGTGACCGTGATGTTTTCTGTGATTTGTAGTTGCTAGAATTATCCGCGTTCTGCCAGTGGTTAATAATCGATTCCGGCTGACTATACTCTTATTGTAATCTAGGGATTTTTAAGTACTATTTTATCTCTAGGATTTGGCAGTCGAGATCTGTCGACTCCGGTTACACGATTTTTCCAATCAATAGCATACTTCTAAATTTTCCTACACTACTAGATTGTTAATTGTTTGGGAGCGTGGGTATACTTATTTCTATAAATATACCTCACTAGGTTCATTAGCTTAATCTTTAATAACATTCTATCGAAAATAGAATATGAGTAACGAAAAACTAGAGCAATTAAGCCCATCAACCTCTGAGTGGTCTTGCTAAAAATAAGCTCGTAACTTAAGGGCGTCGACAGCCAAACTCGATCTTTAATCAAAACCTCTATTCACCTTCACTACTACATGTAGTCATCCTATGGGTATGATATACTCTCGGTATTATTCGTTTTTCCCTCTGGCTCTGTCGTAACGACTTAACAAAGTAAGGCCGGACTTCTACGAATCACAAGTTACTACCATGCGTTCTGTTTCATAACCGCAACAGATACACAATGTGGAGAGCTCTCATCTCACAATTGCATTACATTGCCACTCGCTCTCTTTCTTAAGTGTGCAGACGCACACTACATTAAT
>JADAQX010001051.1:0-15566 GCA_015476325.1 Cardiosporidium cionae | reverse complement strand
TAGGATTAATATTCTATAAAGATGGACTAGGATTAATATTCTATAAAGATGGACTAGGATTAATATTCTATAAAGATGGACTAGGATTAATATTCTTTTTAAAAAAATATAGTTTCTTTGTCTTTTTCAACCTTGTGTGGTTTTTTAATAGTTTATGTTTGTTTTTACTTTTGAATAGATTTGTACCTTTTTTCTTTAAGAAACATAGAATATGTAGATATCAAAGTTTGAGAATAGTTTTGTACTTTTTTAGTATCCAAATGACGAGTTTAATGTTTTGTACTTTTTTAGTATAGAATCTATAGATAGAAAAGTTTAGAATAGGTTTATACTTTTTTATTATTAAACCACAAGACGAACAGAAAAGAGAGGTTTTAACATTAGAATAGAAAAGAGAGGTTTGAACATTAGTCTATCATTCTTCGATATTTTTATTTAGACACATAGAAACTAATTTCTTTTTCTTCTGACATATTCCAAAGAGTCTTTCAAAAAAATATTATTTAAGTCTAACAGAAAAGTTGTAAATTTTTGAGTACTTTTTATACCTTAGAAAGTGACGTTAAGAGGGGGGGACCCTAACGAAATGAAAAAGAATTATACCTTAGAAGAGAACAAAATAGAAAGAACAATAGAATAGAGAAGATAACAAAGATAGAAAGGGACTCGGAGATCAAAGAAGATTTAAAAAAGTAAAAAACTGCAAATGGTATAGCAACGAATTGGAACACATAAGAAACCAAATTAAAAAAAGAAAGACATACTTCTAAACAAGTTAAACTCTTTTCTTTTAAGAACAAAGATCTAGGTTGAGAGAGACAGATTTAACTTTTGTGTTTGTTTAGAGGAGACAGTTCAACTCTCTAAAGGATAGGAGACAATTCAACTCTCTAAAGGATAGGAGACAGTTCAACTCTTTAGCTGAGAAGATCAACTTAAAAACAGGGAAGCGTCTGTAGAACAACAACATAAGACACTGATAACTTTGATAAAGAGTTCTAGCCATTGTCATTTGCCCGGTCCCTTTTGCAGGGAAACGGCGGCTGTAACGTTAATGGTCCAAAGGTAGAGAGATTCTTAGTCGGGTAAGTTCCGAATAAATAGAAGTGTGATGACTTCCCCATTGTCGCTAGTTTGAGACTCTGTGAAATAGAATTATCCTTGAATATGAGGAAAGTAACGATTAGACGGAATGACCCTGTGCACCTTTACTTATCTCTTAACCATTTCTTTTAACAAAAATAATAGGTAAGTTTTTCCGGGAAGTAAGCATCTCAGATTATAGAGAATATAAAAATAGCATCTGTCCTTAGCGTATGGTTGAGACGGGGTAGACTTTTAAAAAGATAATAGATTTCACCAAGCGATAACATCTATGTAGTATGGGTACTCTCGTGTGTTACAGTTAAAAATAGGGCTCCAGTCGTTAACAAGTGGAGCTGAGACGGAAACAGCCGTGAAGTTTATGGCACTCCCCAAAAGAAATATGAGGAAAGAACTGAATTTAAATAGAGATTATTAGTTTGGTAGCAGAGTATTGAACTAAAAATAGGAAGAACGTTTTGAGCAAAGGGTTATCTTTTTGTATATTTTGAGCAAAGGGTTAACTTTTTGTAGGTTTTTAGCAAAGGGTTCTAGAGAAAGGACTGGATTCAATCCTTCAAAGAGACAAGGGACTGGATGATAAAGTTCTCTAACAAAAGTGTAGTCTAGCATGCCTGGTGAATAAAAATAGTGTTGGCAAACACAGCCAAATTGTTGAACAGAAGAGTTCGTACAGAAATGAAAGAGAATATTGCATGGGTTCATCTATCCATGACATACCAATGAATCTGTGAAGATAATAAATATGCGTTAAGAAACAGATGCCAGGCCAATAGCTAGTCTCGAAGATAGATAAACTCTAGCTGACCGTACTATCCAATACAATTCAAACGGAAAGTAAAAATAGAACAGAAGCCTTAGCTGTTGAAAGACGCTACTGAATAATTTTTCAGCATATAGCATAGCCCCGGTAAAAATAATATCCTATCTTCTTTTCACTTTTCCTTTTTTGATAATAATATAGTGTGAAGTCGAAACATGGTAGCTGACAGTGAACTTGTAGCTGAACAAAAATATCTAAAGACGTACCCCTTCTTCGGAGTCAAGAGAGGTTAACGTTTGAGAAGGCTTAGGAGTCAAGAGAGGTTAACGTTTTCTAAAGATTAGTCCCTTTCTTGTGTTTTAAAACTATTATTATTATTTCAAACGATTAAGGTGAAAGATTAGTCCCTTTCTTGTGTTTTAAAACTATTATTATTATTTCAAACGATTAAGGTGAAAGATTAGTCCCTTTCTTCAAACGATTCTTGCCTTTGTCGGAGTCAAGAGAGGTTCAACTTATTCTTTTTAAAAATATTCTTAGCCTGGAGTAAGTAAGTCCATACAGTTAAAAGCAAGAGGCAAGACGAACATCTAAGAGAAGCGGTGGAGCACACAGTTTAAATCGATAGTACACGCTACAACTTACCATACTTAAAAATAGTCTCATCTTCCCCTAGTCTACTCTTTTCTTTTGGTTGACGACAGAATCTTTGAATATCTTGTTTTTCTTATAGTTTTCTAATCCTAGGCGTTATCTTGTTTTTCTTATAGTTTTCTATATTTACTGTTGTCTAGTTTTCTATATTTACTGTTGTCTAGTGTAGAGTCTGATATCTCTTTTCACTGACTCTCTTGTTTTGTAATTTTTTTGATCTTTTTTATACCTTAGAAAGTGACGTTAAGAGGGGGGGACCCTAACGAAATGAAACTAGATTATACCTTAGAAATAGATGAAATTACATAGAGAGAATGTAGAGTGTAACAGTCTAACGCCTCCTGATAAAAGTCTATTCTTTCTTTAAGAAGGTTGAGACTCAAGAGTACAAGAATGAGTATTCTTTTAAGACGTCGTTTCTATTCTTTAAAGAAGGTTCTTAAGAATGTTCTTTGTTTATCAAAAGAGTGTTGAAACAGAAGATAGAAAGTTAACCCTCAGAAGAGTTCAACAGACAGAGTTATGATAAAGAGTCTACGTCTTGAGTGTGTCTCCTACTGATTGAGACGTTCAACTTCAAAAGATTTCAGAGAATAGCTCATCTAGTTCTTTGTTTATCAACATAGTGTTTCAAAAGTTTTGAATCAACGAAAAAAGATTTCAGAGACTTTACTATTCTGTCAGTTTGTCAAGAGTTTGAAGAGATAAATAATTCAAGTGACTCCTTTCACACGATGATGTTTTAAAAAGATTTAATAGAATAGCTCATCTACACTCCTATTCAACAGACAGAGTTATGATAAAGAGTAGACAACTTCTTTCAATATTTAGAGGACTTTCTTTGTACGATTCTTTTTTATCACAGTAGAAGATTGATACAATAGATATTCTTTTTCTAACCCACGATGATGTTTTAAAAAGATTTAATAGAATAGCTCATCTACAATCCTATTCAACATTATCTGCTAATGCTGCATTTAGTGTCTATTATAATTTCTTCTTTTCCTTCTTCCTTGGCTTACCTTGTGATGCTTTAAGAGAATTTGTAATCTTTGAAAATGTAACAACAGCCTTCTGTGCTTATTGTGTATTTATGTTAAATGAAGCCCTGTTATTTGCCTCTTTCTTTTCGATAACACACTTTGTTTCAGGTGTCTATTATGAGACGGAAGGTATGGTAGCACCTTCGACAAGAGTTGTATTAATTTTAACTATTACATTAATATTATCTACATGTGCTGTTTTTGGAGGATATATAATAGCAAGCGAATATGCTTCAATATCATCGACACCTTATGTTTTAGCTATGTTAACCTTAGCTATTTCATTCTGTTATTTACAAAGTTCCGAATTTATTATGTTAGAAGTCTGTATTAATGATTCAAGTGGTGATTATTTATTCCATTTAACTGGATTACATTTCTTTCATGTTGTAGTCGGTATCTTTTTACTATGTATTTTCTTATCCTCACCGTTTAGTACTCCTTTAAAAGTGAAATCTCAAAGATATTATCCTTTTCTAGGCACATCTACCTATTTTAATAGTTGCATAGAAACTCAATCATCTGGTGTTTTTACATGTTTAATTATCTTATATTGGCATTTCGTAGAAATCTTATGGTGTTTTATCTATTTTGTAATATATTTAGAATAAAATTAAATAAAAATATCTGTCTAGTTAGTTTTTAAAAAGATTGAACATTTAAATGTGTTAAACCTCTGTTTTTAAAATATTTCATTCGTAACATTTCTTACATCTTGAGTGTGTCTAGAAGAGATTGATAGAGTCGTTAGCGGTACCTAGGCGTCTGTCTAGTTATTTGTATTGCCTCTGGACAAAAGATATGAGTTAGTTACATATTCTACAGAAAAACATAGTATGACATTATTAATGTACAAATAGTAAGCAAGGTATCTAAAGTAGACAAGTAGTAATGCTTTCAGAACAAATTGCAAGATTTGAGAGTCTGCCTTAGTAGTACTATAAAGCGTGTGATCTAACTTATTTGACAGGACATCTTTTCTTTTGATACGGTCCGAACCTAAGCATAATACATTCTTGGATGATAAATAGTTAGCGGTTAAATGTCAATCAAACATGCATATAATTAGTTCTCTGTGAAATATTATTTGGAATAGACCAAGAAAAATATAACAATCTCTACAGTTTCAGTGTTTGTCTTTTTCAAACAAGATTGAATCAGGTATGAGTTAGTTTTTAACAAGATTGAATCAGGGCACAAGAGTTAGTTTTTAACAAGATTGAATCAGGTATGAGTTAGTTTTTAAAAAGATTGAATCAGGGCAAAAGAGATGTCCATAGATAAAAAAAGAGTTCGACTTGTCTCAGAGGTTCAACTTCTCTTTTAACTTGTCTCAGAGGTTCAACTTCTCTTTTAACTTGTCTCAGAGGTTCAACTTCTAGTTAGCCATGTCTACCTTTAAAAATAAGTGTGACAAGATCCAGTAGGGTAACACTACAAAGATCAAATCAATCGAGAGAAGGTCAACCCCCTTTTTAACTTCTATTCTTCTTGTAGAATAACTAGATCACTTTGGAGTCATCTTTTAACTTCATAAAAATAAACACTAAAATTATCGGCTAAAAGGTACGCCGGGGATAACAGGTCTTAGAATGATGCGGAGCTCAAATCCTATTCTTCTATGGGCACCTCCATGTCGACTCATCGCAGCCTTGAAGAATTATTACTTTGATGTCTTTTAATGTACTAGAAGAAGGTTCAGAATGGAACGAGAGTTCACCGTTAAATGCGATGCGTGAGCTGGGTTAAGAACGTCTTGAGGCAGTTTGTTCCCTATCTATCGTATTAAAAATAGTTCTCCTTTTTTTTATTATTCTTAGATAACAGAGTTAACTTTTTGATTTCTTATTATTCTAAAATATATATCTTTTTTTATTTATGTACTCTTCTTAACTCTTTTCTTTCTTCTAGTTTAACATATTCTATTTAGACAGAGTCTAGTTTAACATATTCTATTTAGACAGAGTCTAGTTTAACATATTCTATTTAGACAGAGTCTAGTTTAACATATTCTATTTAGACAGAGTCTAGTTTAACATATTCTAATTTTTTCTTTCTACTTCTTTTAGTTCTTCGACTTCTAGTTCTTATAAATAGTTAAAAGAGTCTATCTTTCAATACTAGTAGAAGACTACCTTTGTTAAACTATGTGGAAGACATTCAATGTTCATACAAGTTTAATAAGTTTGGGTACTGTGACATAATTCTAATGTTTAAGAGTTCCAATACTAAAAAAGTTTAATATTTTTGATCATTTTTCTACCTTACAGTGCTGTCAATTAGTTTACTTTTTTTGGGTATTTTTTATACCTTAAATAGCGACGTTAAGAGGGGGGACCCCTACCAAAATGAAAGAAGATTATACCTGTAGAGAGGCTGAAATTAAAAGTGAAGAAACAGAGCCTAAGATACCTATGTTGTTAAGTTTCATATATATTTTTTTTTATAACAAAATTCAACTCTATTCTACCTAGAGAGAGGCTGAAATTGAAAGTAGATAGGACTAGAGAGAGACTCACCTATGTCTAAGAGTGGACTTTGTTTTTATTAAAAATAGATTTATACCATGTTACTATGTTAGTGAGTGTTTTTAATTTTTTATTAAGGATGAAACCTTTTTAATCAACTCGTAATGCTAAAAATATATTTAAACTGTTTTTTAAAAACACAAGACTAACTACCACATTCAAAACAAATATTTATGTTTAACACCATACATGAGCTCGCAAGCTACGGTTAGAATAGGCGTGAGTTAATTAAATTAAAGGAACTCTACAGGCAAAAAATAAAAGTATTAACTATCTTTATCTCTTTTTAAACTATCTTTATCTCTTTTTCAACTCGGAGACACCTGACGTGTTTAGGGTAGTCTTTTGAAACTATCTTTATCTCTTTTTCAACTCGGAGACACCTGACGTGTTTAGGGTAGTCTTTTACTAAAAATTGGCAAGTGGTAGATAAAAATAAGGAATGTTAACTGTCTTCAAGCAAACAAAAGAACTTTCATGTGTTTTCCTAAATCTTAAAAATAGTAAAAATATAAAGAACTGCATATTCGGAACATTTATTACATCCTTAAAACTTTTTGGAATGTGGAAGTAGAAATCGCTATGTAAACGTAAAGAAGTCATGGACGTTGAATTCTAACGACTCCCTCTTTTGGGAGTGTATCTCTTAGTCTTGTACTCACCGCTCGTCACACACTAGAACTAATAAAATGTTGTCATTGCCGACTTCTACCAGCCCCGTGAGAGTTGTTTAAATGTTTAGGCCCCGTGAGAGTTGTTTAAATGTTTTTTTTGTTGTTGAAATTTTTAGGATGAAATTATACCTATAACATCGACGTTAAGAGCGGAGCGGGGAAAGGGATAGACGGGAGAGACTGGAGAGACTAGGTACAGAGAGAGAGACAGACTTGTTCCCTTTTTGAGCACTGCAGATGTCTTGACCTAGGTGTTGAGTGTTCTTTTCCTTTTTGAATTGTTCCCTTTTTGAGCACTGCAGATGTCTTGACCTAGGTGTTGAGTGAGCACTGCAGATGTCTTGACCTAGGTGTTGAGTGTTCTTTTCCTTTTTGAATTGTTCCCTTTTTGAGCACTGCAGATGTCTTGACCTAGGTGTTGAGTGAGCACTGCAGATGTCTTGACCTAGGTGTTGAGTGTTCTTTTCCTTTTTGAATTAAAAACATGGCCCACCTATCTGAAACTAGATAATATAAAAAACTATCCTTCAGATTAGTAGATTGATTCTGACTCTCTCCGAACTCTCTGTCTTAAAAATACCTTCATATAAACAACGCTGACTGAAGTAACGATAGAAGACATTATAGTTCCGCTTAGACAAGCCTAGTTTTATTTTCTACCGATCATTTAAATAAAAAAATGGAGAATCTTTTGACTTGTTTTGTCTCTCTTCTCTTTTCAAACTGTAAGATCTTTGTACCTTTTGTGTTCAAAACTAAAAACTAAAAAAGAAAAACTTAAAACTTAACAATATAGGTATCTAACTGAAAACTTAACCTAAAGTCTAAAAACTGTATTTGGTATCTCGTAGTGTATATACAAGAGTAGGCGAGTGTTAAAGCCCGATAAAAATAGGAATCGATACAGACAAAGTAACTAATACCTTTAAGATAGTTCTGGATTAAACTTTCTTTCGTTTTTGATCCCAGGCTGCATGATTTGTCAAGAAATGTACAGCTCACTAATTTCTATGTGGCTATGTGAATTAACGCTTTCTAGGTTGAGATGACCCAAGCATATAATAATAGTATAATAATAGCAGAGAATTCTCACTGTTCTTAAAGCAGATTGTTTCTTTTCAACCTTTTCCGTAAGGTCTCCCTTAATAATATTTATCCCTTTTGGTTGGGAGTCTTGCTTTTGTTTTGTTTATAAGAATAGAGAAGAGTAGGCCTGATAGCAGTCACCTCCTAAAGATAGGGTTTTACCTCATGATATGTTAAAAATATATTCTTGTTTTTAGTTTTATTGTTTTATCGACTTTATTATCTTTTCTATTTAAACTATTCTATTAACACATAACATATAACTATATATTTCTAATCATAACATATAACTATATATTTCTAATCATAGGTTTTCTCTTGTTTTTATTAGTCTTTCTATATTTTTTTGTAATATTTTTGATCATTTTTATACCTTACATAGTGACGTTAAGAGGGGGGACCCCTAGCGAAATGAAAAAGAATTATACCTTGAAAAGAGATGAAAATAAATAGAGAGAATGTATATAGAAACAGTACTACACCTACATAATGAAAATGAGTACAGTAAATAGTATTATTATTATTACAAATTTATATTTTTTTTAAAAGTTTATTAATAATATTCTTTGTTTTGTAAAAGATGATAGAATAGAGTCAGAGAACTAGTGTTAGAAGTAGTATTGTCTGAAAATGTTAATGTTATATGTATATTTCTTATTTGTAAACAGATGATAGTAAAGAGTAACGTCTTTTCTAGGTTGAAAGAAGTATATTTTTTAAAAAGATGATAGATTCTATTAGATAGATCAAGAGGTGACAC
Organism: Cardiosporidium cionae; assembly: GCA_015476325.1. Classification (NCBI taxonomy): domain Eukaryota; phylum Apicomplexa; class Aconoidasida; order Nephromycida; genus Cardiosporidium; species Cardiosporidium cionae. Next base: position 6,954 of record JADAQX010001051.1, on the reverse strand, counting down.
TATATGTAATCATAAAATATTATGTTGATAACAGAAGATGGTTAGTATATTTATGTTGTATAAGAAGAGGATATATTAAAGTAGAGTCTTACATATTTATTAGTTTTAAAAAGATGACAGAGATCAATAGGTGACACTACATTATTTAATTGATTATTATTTATAAGAAAACATGTCGTTTCAATTAGTTAATAAGATTTCACGTTTTAAAAACATTTAATATTCTATTCTTGTTCCCCTCCTGTCCGCTTTGAAAGAGAATTGTCCTGTCCGCTTTTCAAGAGAATTGTACTCTCCGCTTTGAAAGAGACTTGTACCCTCACAATACAATTGAAATATGTTTTTGGATATCTTGTCTTTTTATGTTTGTTAGTTTTAAAAACATTTAATATTATATTAGATAGATCTAGAGGTTTCACGTTTTAAAAACATTTAATATTATATTAGATAGATCTAGAGGTTTAACATCATGTAATCATAAAACATTAGGTTTATATTATTTATGGATAGCTGTCATCTTCGGATTATTTGGATCGTTCTGTTCCTTTATTATTCGTTTAGAATTATATAGCTCTGGTTTAAGAACTATTGCTCCAGCTAATTATAACTTCTATAATTTAACTTTTACTTTACATGGTTTAATAATGATATTCTTTCATATTATGCCAGGTCTTTATGCAGGTTATGGTAATTATTTTGTACCTATTTTCCATGCAGCTCCTGAAGTAGCTTATCCTAGATTAAATAGTTTATCTCTCTTCATCTTACCTGTATCATATTGCTTAATCTTAATATCTATGGCTTCTGAATTCGGAGGAGGTACTGGTTGGACACTTTATCCACCTTTATCCACTAATTTCACCTCGATCTTAACACCTTATGCAGTCACTGTTATCGTTTTAGGTATTTTCTTATCTGGTGTTTCCAGTCTTATGACTTCTTGTAATTTCGTAGAGACTATCTTCCATTTAAGAACTAAAGGGTTTCCTTTGGGTAGAGCTTCTACTTATTCTTGGGCTATTTTATTAACTGCTATTATGTTGATAATGACCTTACCTGTTTTATCTGGTGCTTTGTTGATGTGTGTATCAGATATTAATTTTAATACTTTATTCTTTGACCCTATATTTGCAGGTGATCCAGTATTCTTTCAACATTTATTCTGGTTCTTTGGTCATCCAGAAGTGTATGTCCTAATCTTACCTGGTTTTGCTATCATTAGCTTATGTTTCTTCTATTCTTCAGTGTTATTTGGAGCTAGATCTATGATATTAGCTTTGTGTTGTATTACTATTTTAGGATTAGTTGTATGGGGACACCATATCTTTACTTATGGCATCGAGGCAGATACAAGAGCTTATTTTACTTCTGTCACAATTTTAATTTCTATACCAACTGGAACTAAAGTGTTTAATTGGTTATCTTCTTATATAGCAACAGAAAGAGCTACTCTAGAAGGCTGTTCAACTTTATTAGCTCTCTTCTTTGTTATTACCTTTACTTTAGGGGGTACCACAGGTGTCATTTTAGGTAATGGAGCTATAGATATTTCCTTACATGATACTTATTACGTTGTGGCTCATTTCCACTTCGTCTTATCTTTAGGTGCTATTATTTCTTTAGCTACTGGATTTATTATTTTCCAGAAAGCCTTGTTAGGTACTTCTCTAGTTTGTAGAGACTTATTGATGTTATGGTCCATCATTTTCTTTACTGGTATTGTTTTGACTTTCTTACCTATGCATTTCTTAGGGTTTAATACTATGCCAAGACGTATCCCTGATTATCCAGATTCTTGTTCTTCTTGGAACTATTTGGCTTCATTAGGTTCGGGTATTTGTATTGCCTCTGTTTTGATGCTTCGTAGATATTCTTAATAAGAGTGGTAAGACGTCTTGACTACAATATAACACGATTCTATAAAAATACTTTCAAATTCTTGTAGGCTCGGAAATGTTTATGAAAAAGAACATCCAGACAGTCCCAGCGGCAGCGGTCAAACTATAGAAGAGTCGAGTGTTTTCCTAGAACCAGGCGTCAATAGCGTTCAGGCAACAACATTAAAAATAGTTTACTTCTTTCTCTTAATACCTTTTCCTTTTTTATTTCTATAAAAATCTAACAAAGTTCCGGTGTCGTCCACCTAAGGCACTTCACCTCTTTCTGTTTTTAAAATATAATAAAGTTCAATCTCTCTTTTGACTAACATAAGAAAGAGAATGTCTTCCCTTCTTCTACTCTTTGTTCCTCTCTCTGGGTTTAAGACTCTTTGTTCCTCTCTCTGGGTTTAAGACTCTTCTAACCTCTCTCTTCTCTTATACCTTTTTAATTGTCATAACGCTTCTTATACCTTTTTAATTGTCATAACGCTTCTTATACCTTTTTAATTGTCATAACGCTTCTTAACCTCTTCTCCAATACCGGGTACTTGATCTACATTATTCAAAAGAAAACCGTTCATAATCTTAACCTCTTCTCCAATACCGGGTACTTGATCTACATTATTCAAAAGAAAACCGTTCATAATCTTACAAAAAACGGGTATCAATTATACCTTAAATAGCGACGTTAAGAGGGGGGACCCCTACCAAAATGAAACTAGATTATACCTGTAGAGAGGCTGAAATTGAAAGTGAAGAAACAGAGCCTAAGATACCTATGTTGTTAAGTTTTATACCTCTAGCCTGATCAATAGTAGTTTTACATTTTTACCCCCTCTCTGTGGTATTCTTAAGTTTTGTACCTCTCTGTGGTATTCTTAAGTTTTGTACCTCCAGCCCGTTCATTGGTCTTTTTTACCTTTGCCGGATCCACTAGAGCCAAATATTAAAAAGAGATTAGTTGAATATTAGAATTTCGAAGATATCTTCGTTTCACGAATGATACTATTTGTTGTAAGCAGCAAGGGTACGTAAGGACAAATGAGAAGCATTAACCTCTGCTCTCTCTTTTGGGTACGTTAAAAATACAGTCATAGTTTAATTGTTTAAAGATTCTTTTAACTAACAGGTCGCTTAAGATAGTTTTTTCAATGACCTAAGATACAAAAATAGTTTAGTTTCATAACCCTTTTAGACAGTCTCACGCCTCCTGATCAAAGTCTATTTAAGAAGATTGAGACTCAAGAGTACAAGAATTAGTATTCTTTTAACAATAATTTTATATTCTTCTCTCTTCTTCCAGTTTATGTCTAGTATTGGTTTTGGTCTATGGTTTTGAATAATCTTTTTAAAAATATATAGTTTCTTTCTAGTATTGGTTTTGGTCTATGGTTTTGAATAATCTTTTTAAAAATATTTAATATTAGAGTCTGATATCTCTTTTTTAGTGTTCTATATATTATTTGTCAACAGATGATAGTAAAGATTGACGTCTTCTATAGTTTTTGTTAAGTATCTTTTCAAATATTTTAATCAATGTTTAGTTTCATAACCCTTTTAGACATTCTTTATTCTCTTCGACGTTTTGATAAGGTTTAACAGTTTCACCAGACAAACTCTTTGAATCTAGTCTCGACGTTTTCTGTTTTATGTTTCTGAAATTTTTAGGATGAAATTATACCTTGAAGTGCGACGTTAAGAGCGGAGCGGGGAAAGGGACCTAGATAAGAGTACAGTAGCTAGATATGACAGTAGATAAGAGTCTAGTAGGTATAGAAGAGTACAGTAGCTAGATATGACAGTATATAAGAGTACAGTCTAGTAGGTATATAAGAGTACAGAACCAGACAATATATTTTAACGCAGTAACATTTCTCAAACAGACTTTAGTATTCTCTCTTGTCTTTGAGGCATCTGTCTCTCTTAACCTTCTTGTCTTTGAGGTTTTGGTATATTTAAAAAGATTTGCATCAATGTTAAACTTTCTAGGACTTGTTTCTAATAGGTATCGTTTAGGAAAGAGTCTAACATTTGTTTTTTTAAAAATATTATTAATTACATACATTATCTTTCTTTTTTATTTCTATTCTTTTCTATATGTTCAATTTTTTTAGTATTTTTGATTTATTCTTCTCGTTTTTTATATCTTGTACCTCCTTGTCGTTTAAAAAGAGCTAAAACAAAAAGAAATACTCTATTAATATTTTAAGAAGGCATGCAAGTTAATAATAACATTTTAACAATACGACTGGGTAAGAAGACTTGAAGAAGGCATGCAAGTTAATAATAACATTTTAACAACACGACTGGGTATTGAGTGATTCAATTGCACTTCTGTCAAAAGAGTATTAATATATATTCCGTAAAATAGTTCTAAGAAGTTTCAAAGACATACATATTTTTGTGAAAGTTTTAGGATGAAATTATACCTATAACATCGACTTAAAGAGAATTCTATTGAAAAAGGAGATGAGAGTCTATAGAGAATGAAACTGGAGAAAAGATAAGAGTTACTAGACAGAAGATTTAGAAGACAAACTTGAAGATTCTAGATTGTTAAAGAGAAATATGTCTCTATGAATCTAGAGATACTCCTTCTTGATAGAAAATAGAGTTTTAAAAACATACGTAAAGAGTACAAAGACTTTCAATACCGTCGAGAGTTAGAAAAGTTTAAAACAATACCGTCGAGAGTTAGAAAAGTTTAAAACAATACCGTCGAGAATTAGAGAAGGTTCATCACTCTTTTCTATTTAAAAAGATTTGCATCAATGTTAATTAGATCTCACTTACAATCTTATCCATGTCCTGTTAATTTAAATTTAATGTGGACTTTTGGTTTCTTAATCGGTATGACTTTTGTCATTCAAATTTTAACAGGTTTAATTGTTGCTATTCATTATACTGCAGATATTTCAACTGCTGCTTATAGTGTACAACATTTAGCTAGAGAATTTACTAATGGTTGGTTCTATAGAAATATGCATGCTATCGGTTCTTCTTTTGTTTTCGCTTTAATGTATTTACATATGATAAGAAGTTTATTCTATGGATCTTCAGTTGTTTCTTTAACTTGGATCTCGGGTATTGTTATCTATATTGTAACCATTTTAACTTCTTTCTTAGGGTATTGTTTACCTTGGGGACAAATGAGTTTCTGGGCTGCTACTGTTATCTGTAATCTTTTATCTTCTGATGTTTTGATCACTTGGGTAACAGGAGGTTTCTCACTTAGCTTACCTACACTTAAGAGAATGTTTGTTTTACATTTCATTATTCCTTTTGTCACTTTAGGTATTGCTATTGTACATATCTTCTATTTACACAATAATGGAAGTAGTAATCCATTAGGTCATACACCAGCTGCCACTTTAAAATTTCCTTTTCATCCTTTCTTCTTTGTTACTGATTTAAGAGGTATGGCTCTCTTATTAGCCGTCTTCTTATTCCAAACTCTTTTTGGATATTTAACATCGTTAGAATCTCCTGAGAATTTATGTGCTGTGGATCGTTTCCAAACTCCATTACATATTTTTCCAGAATGGTATTTCTTACCTCTTTACCAAATTATTAAATCTTTACCTTCCAAAGCTTCAGGTTGTCTGTTAATCATAGCTACACTTCAAGTTTTAGTATTGTTTGGATTTGGTTTAAATCGTAGATTAAACTATCAATCCTCTAGTCTAATTATGAGTAAAGAATCTGTTTATTTTATGTATTCTTTCTACCTTTTAGGTGTTTTTGGAGGTATCACTCCTTCTGCCTCTATTACTTCAGGTGGTAGAATTGCTTTACTATCCATGTTCCTTTTTGCTCATCTTATGGATTTTGGTAAATTTAATCAAAGAATTCGTCTTTAGACATAAAAAAATATTAACAACTTCGTCTCTTTCGTTTTGTTAATTCTTTCGATAAGAAAAGGTAACATGGATAAATTATACGCTGAGTCTCTATGTCCCGAGAGGAGCACCGGATTGGAGACCCTGGGAACCGGCGATCCCAATTCTAAGAAATACTTTAAAAAATGAATTCGTTTTCTTTCCTTTTTGAACCTTGTGTGATTTTTTAATAGTTTCTATTTGACTTGGTTCTGTCTTTTCATAGTTTATGTTTGTCCCTCTTGTCTCTCATGCCTCTTTTATGTTTGTCCCTCTTTTATCTTTTTAAGGAACTAAACCTAGATTTTCTTTTCTTATACTTTCTAACATGTTATCTTTATAGAACTCTCATGCCTCTTTTATGTTTTTCCCTCTTTTATCTTTTTAAATTGTAATAGATTTTTATCTTTTGTGTTCTTCCACTGTCTTATGTTTGTCCCTCTTTTATCTTTTTAAATTGTAATAGATTTTTACCTTTTCTCTGACAAAACAAAAAGAACCAGCACGTCTTACAAATAGAACAGAATACTATCTTATGTTTGTCTTTTAAAACAGTTCCGGTGAAGTCAATCTATACATCGAGATACCAGCACGTCTTATGTTTGTCTTTTTCAAAAACAAAAATGTTACGGTAAAGTCAACTTCTACTTGTACCTACACGTCAAGATACCATCACATATAACAAAGAGGAAGGGTAAACATGACGTAAAAAAAAGGAAAACAATATCTATATATTAGGTTCATGCTTCTCGTCTCCAATACATATCTTAGGTTTGATTCTGTTAGAGGCTAAAGTTTGTGAAAAAAAAAGTCACAAATTATACCTTCAAGAGCGACGTTAAGAGCGGAGCGGGGAAAGAAAGAGGAGGAAAGAATAGAGAACAAAGATAGAAACAAGATAGAAACAAGTTAAGCCTACTCAACATATTCTTTTGAACCTAGAAAGATGTCAACCTATTAAAAAAATATATATGCTAGAAGTAGGTAAATTATTGTTTTTAGAACCTACTCAACATATTCTTTTGAACCTATAAAGATGGACTAGGATTAATATTCTATAAAGATGGACTAGGATTAATATTCTATAAAGATGGACTAGGATTAATATTCTATAAAGATGGACTAGGATTAATATTCTATAAAGATGGACTAGGATTAATATTCTTTTTAAAAAAATATAGTTTCTTTGTCTTTTT